>OZ025214.1:8654454-8759400 GCA_964019055.1 Anthopleura xanthogrammica | reverse complement strand
AAGAAAATTCTCAGCAAATTTCCAATTTTGTCAGCAAAAAACAGCTTTTTTGACCAAAAAGCACCTTTACTCAGTCAAAACCGAATTTTTTTTCGCCAAAAAGTCGTGTTTTTATCTCAAGAGGTATTTTCATGAGCAAAAAGTGGGGGTTTCAGCCAACAGGTGACGGCGTAAGCGAAAAACCTGGTTTTGAGAGCCAAAATGGCCATTTTTCAGTTTTTTGGGCTAAAAAGCTTTTTTTTCCAGCAAAACAGTGTTTTGGACAGCCAAAATGTGCTTTTCCCGGCCAAAACTTGCGTTTAGCAGTGAAAACGTCGTGTTTCGAGCAAAAGAAAATTCTCAGCAAATTTCCAATTTTGTCAGCAAAAAACAGCTTTTTTGACCAAAAAGCACCTTTACTCAGTCAAAACCGAATTTTTTTCGCCAAAAAGTCGTGTTTTTATCTCAAGAGGTATTTTCATGAGCAAAAAGTGGGGGTTTCAGCCAACAGGTGACGGCGTAAGCGAAAAACCTGGTTTTGAGAGCCAAAATGGCCATTTTTCAGTTTTTTGGGCTAAAAAGCTTTTTTTTCCAGCAAAACAGTGTTTTGGACACCCAAAATGTGCTTTTCCCGGCCAAAACTTGCGTTTAGCAGTGAAAACGTCGTGTTTCGAGCAAAAGAAAATTCTCAGCAAATTTCCAATTTTGTCAGCAAAAAACAGCTTTTTTGACCAAAAAGCACCTTTACTCAGTGAAAACCGAATTTTTTTTCGCCAAAAAGTCGTGTTTTTATCTCAAGAGGTATTTTCATGAGCAAAAAGTGGGGGTTTCAGCCAACAGGTGACGGCGTAAGCGAAAAACCTGGTTTTGAGAGCCAAAATGGCCATTTTTCAGTTTTTTGGGCTAAAAAGCTTTTTTTTCCAGCAAAACAGTGTTTTGGACAGCCAAAATGTGCTTTTCCCGGCCAAAACTTGCGTTTAGCAGTGAAAACGTCGTGTTTCGAGCAAAAGAAAATTCTCAGCAAATTTCCAATTTTGTCAGCAAAAAACAGCTTTTTTGACCAAAAAGCACCTTTACTCAGTCAAAACCGAATTTTTTTTCGCCAAAAAGTCGTGTTTTTATCTCAAGAGGTATTTTCATGAGCAAAAAGTGGGGGTTTCAGCCAACAGGTGACGGCGTAAGCGAAAAACCTGGTTTTGAGAGCCAAAATGGCCATTTTTCAGTTTTTTGGGCTAAAAAGCTTTTTTTTCCAGCAAAACAGTGTTTTGGACAGCCAAAATGTGCTTTTCCCGGCCAAAACTTGCGTTTAGCAGTGAAAACGTCGTGTTTCGAGCAAAAGAAAATTCTCAGCAAATTTCCAATTTTGTCAGCAAAAAACAGCTTTTTTGACCAAAAAGCACCTTTACTCAGTGAAAACCGAATTTTTTTTCGCCAAAAAGTCGTGTTTTTATCTCAAGAGGTATTTTCATGAGCAAAAAGTGGGGGTTTCAGCCAACAGGTGACGGCGTAAGCGAAAAACCTGGTTTTGAGAGCCAAAATGGCCATTTTTCAGTTTTTTGGGCTAAAAAGCTTTTTTTTCCAGCAAAACAGTGTTTTGGACAGCCAAAATGTGCTTTTCCCGGCCAAAACTTGCGTTTAGCAGTGAAAACGTCGTGTTTCGAGCAAAAGAAAATTCTCAGCAAATTTCCAATTTTGTCAGCAAAAAACAGCTTTTTTGACCAAAAAGCACCTTTACTCAGTCAAAACCGAATTTTTTTTCGCCAAAAAGTCGTGTTTTTATCTCAAGAGGTATTTTCATGAGCAAAAAGTGGGGGTTTCAGCCAACAGGTGACGGCGTAAGCGAAAAACCTGGTTTTGAGAGCCAAAATGGCCATTTTTCAGTTTTTTGGGCTAAAAAGCTTTTTTTTCCAGCAAAACAGTGTTTTGGACAGCCAAAATGTGCTTTTCCCGGCCAAAACTTGCGTTTAGCAGTGAAAACGTCGTGTTTCGAGCAAAAGAAAATTCTCAGCAAATTTCCAATTTTGTCAGCAAAAAACAGCTTTTTTGACCAAAAAGCACCTTTACTCAGTCAAAACCGAATTTTTTTTCGCCAAAAAGTCGTGTTTTTATCTCAAGAGGTATTTTCATGAGCAAAAAGTGGGGGTTTCAGCCAACAGGTGACGGCGTAAGCGAAAAACCTGGTTTTGAGAGCCAAAATGGCCATTTTTCAGTTTTTTGGGCTAAAAAGCTTTTTTTTCCAGCAAAACAGTGTTTTGGACAGCCAAAATGTGCTTTTCCCGGCCAAAACTTGCGTTTAGCAGTGAAAACGTCGTGTTTCGAGCAAAAGAAAATTCTCAGCAAATTTCCAATTTTGTCAGCAAAAAACAGCTTTTTTGACCAAAAAGCACCTTTACTCAGTGAAAACCGAATTTTTTTTCGCCAAAAAGTCGTGTTTTTATCTCAAGAGGTATTTTCATGAGCAAAAAGTGGGGGTTTCAGCCAACAGGTGACGGCGTAAGCGAAAAACCTGGTTTTGAGAGCCAAAATGGCCATTTTTCAGTTTTTTGGGCTAAAAAGCTTTTTTTTCCAGCAAAACAGTGTTTTGGACAGCCAAAATGTGCTTTTCCCGGCCAAAACTTGCGTTTAGCAGTGAAAACGTCGTGTTTCGAGCAAAAGAAAATTCTCAGCAAATTTCCAATTTTGTCAGCAAAAAACAGCTTTTTTGACCAAAAAGCACCTTTACTCAGTCAAAACCGAATTTTTTTTCGCCAAAAAGTCGTGTTTTTATCTCAAGAGGTATTTTCATGAGCAAAAAGTGGGGGTTTCAGCCAACAGGTGACGGCGTAAGCGAAAAACCTGGTTTTGAGAGCCAAAATGGCCATTTTTCAGTTTTTTGGGCTAAAAAGCTTTTTTTTTCAGCAAAACAGTGTTTTGGACAGCCAAAATGTGCTTTTCCCGGCCAAAACTTGCGTTTAGCAGTGAAAACGTCGTGTTTCGAGCAAAAGAAAATTCTCAGCAAATTTCCAATTTTGTCAGCAAAAAACAGCTTTTTTGACCAAAAAGCACCTTTACTCAGTGAAAACCGAATTTTTTTTCGCCAAAAAGTCGTGTTTTTATCTCAAGAGGTATTTTCATGAGCAAAAAGTGGGGGTTTCAGCCAACAGGTGACGGCGTAAGCGAAAAACCTGGTTTTGAGAGCCAAAATGGCCATTTTTCAGTTTTTTGGGCTAAAAAGCTTTTTTTTCCAGCAAAACAGTGTTTTGGACAGCCAAAATGTGCTTTTCCCGGCCAAAACTTGCGTTTAGCAGTGAAAACGTCGTGTTTCGAGCAAAAGAAAATTCTCAGCAAATTTCCAATTTTGTCAGCAAAAAACAGCTTTTTTGACCAAAAAGCACCTTTACTCAGTGAAAAGCGAATTTTTTTTCGCCAAAAAGTCGTGTTTTTATCTCAAGAGGTATTTTCATGAGCAAAAAGTGGGGGTTTCAGCCAACAGGTGACGGCGTAAGCGAAAAACCTGGTTTTGAGAGCCAAAATGGCCATTTTTCAGTTTTTTGGGCTAAAAAGCTTTTTTTTCCAGCAAAACAGTGTTTTGGACAGCCAAAATGTGCTTTTCCCGGCCAAAACTTGCGTTTAGCAGTGAAAACGTCGTGTTTCGAGCAAAAGAAAATTCTCAGCAAATTTCCAATTTTGTCAGCAAAAAACAGCTTTTTTGACCAAAAAGCACCTTTACTCAGTGAAAACCGAATTTTTTTTCGCCAAAAAGTCGTGTTTTTATCTCAAGAGGTATTTTCATGAGCAAAAAGTGGGGGTTTCAGCCAACAGGTGACGGCGTAAGCGAAAAACCTGGTTTTGAGAGCCAAAATGGCCATTTTTCAGTTTTTTGGGCTAAAAAGCTTTTTTTTCCAGCAAAACAGTGTTTTGGACAGCCAAAATGTGCTTTTCCCGGCCAAAACTTGCGTTTAGCAGTGAAAACGTCGTGTTTCGAGCAAAAGAAAATTCTCAGCAAATTTCCAATTTTGTCAGCAAAAAACAGCTTTTTTGACCAAAAAGCACCTTTACTCAGTCAAAACCGAATTTTTTTTCGCCAAAAAGTCGTGTTTTTATCTCAAGAGGTATTTTCATGAGCAAAAAGTGGGGGTTTCAGCCAACAGGTGACGGCGTAAGCGAAAAACCTGGTTTTGAGAGCCAAAATGGCCATTTTTCAGTTTTTTGGGCTAAAAAGCTTTTTTTTCCAGCAAAACAGTGTTTTGGACAGCCAAAATGTGCTTTTCCCGGCCAAAACTTGCGTTTAGCAGTGAAAACGTCGTGTTTCGAGCAAAAGAAAATTCTCAGCAAATTTCCAATTTTGTCAGCAAAAAACAGCTTTTTTGACCAAAAAGCACCTTTACTCAGTCAAAACCGAATTTTTTTTCGCCAAAAAGTCGTGTTTTTATCTCAAGAGGTATTTTCATGAGCAAAAAGTGGGGGTTTCAGCCAACAGGTGACGGCGTAAGCGAAAAACCTGGTTTTGAGAGCCAAAATGGCCATTTTTCAGTTTTTTGGGCTAAAAAGCTTTTTTTCCCAGCAAAACAGTGTTTTGGACACCCAAAATGTGCTTTTCCCGGCCAAAACTTGCGTTTAGCAGTGAAAACGTCGTGTTTCGAGCAAAAGAAAATTCTCAGCAAATTTCCAATTTTGTCAGCAAAAAACAGCTTTTTTGACCAAAAAGCACCTTTACTCAGTGAAAACCGAATTTTTTTTCGCCAAAAAGTCGTGTTTTTATCTCAAGAGGTATTTTCATGAGCAAAAAGTGGGGGTTTCAGCCAACAGGTGACGGCGTAAGCGAAAAACCTGGTTTTGAGAGCCAAAATGGCCATTTTTCAGTTTTTTGGGCTAAAAAGCTTTTTTTTCCAGCAAAACAGTGTTTTGGACAGCCAAAATGTGCTTTTCCCGGCCAAAACTTGCGTTTAGCAGTGAAAACGTCGTGTTTCGAGCAAAAGAAAATTCTCAGCAAATTTCCAATTTTGTCAGCAAAAAACAGCTTTTTTGACCAAAAAGCACCTTTACTCAGTCAAAACCGAATTTTTTTTCGCCAAAAAGTCGTGTTTTTATCTCAAGAGGTATTTTCATGAGCAAAAAGTGGGGGTTTCAGCCAACAGGTGACGGCGTAAGCGAAAAACCTGGTTTTGAGAGCCAAAATGGCCATTTTTCAGTTTTTTGGGCTAAAAAGCTTTTTTTCCCAGCAAAACAGTGTTTTGGACACCCAAAATGTGCTTTTCCCGGCCAAAACTTGCGTTTAGCAGTGAAAACGTCGTGTTTCGAGCAAAAGAAAATTCTCAGCAAATTTCCAATTTTGTCAGCAAAAAAACAGCTTTTTTGACCAAAAAGCACCTTTACTCAGTCAAAACCGAATTTTTTTTCGCCAAAAAGTCGTGTTTTTATCTCAAGAGGTATTTTCATGAGCAAAAAGTGGGGGTTTCAGCCAACAGGTGACGGCGTAAGCGAAAAACCTGGTTTTGAGAGCCAAAATGGCCATTTTTCAGTTTTTTGGGCTAAAAAGCTTTTTTTTCCAGCAAAACAGTGTTTTGGACACCCAAAATGTGCTTTTCCCGGCCAAAACTTGCGTTTAGCAGTGAAAACGTCGTGTTTCGAGCAAAAGAAAATTCTCAGCAAATTTCCAATTTTGTCAGCAAAAAACAGCTTTTTTGACCAAAAAGCACCTTTACTCAGTGAAAACCGAATTTTTTTTCGCCAAAAAGTCGTGTTTTTATCTCAAGAGGTATTTTCATGAGCAAAAAGTGGGGCTTTCAGCCAACAGGTGATGGCGTAAGCGAAAAACCTGGTTTTGAGAGCCAAAATGGCCATTTTTCAGTTTTTTGGGCTAAAAAGCTTTTTTTTCCAGCAAAACAGTGTTTTGGACAGCCAAAATGTGCTTTTCCCGGCCAAAACTTGCGTTTAGCAGTGAAAACGTCGTGTTTCGAGCAAAAGAAAATTCTCAGCAAATTTCCAATTTTGTCAGCAAAAAACAGCTTTTTTGACCAAAAAGCACCTTTACTCAGTCAAAACCGAATTTTTTTTCGCCAAAAAGTCGTGTTTTTATCTCAAGAGGTATTTTCATGAGCAAAAAGTGGGGGTTTCAGCCAACAGGTGACGGCGTAAGCGAAAAACCTGGTTTTGAGAGCCAAAATGGCCATTTTTCAGTTTTTTGGGCTAAAAAGCTTTTTTTTCCAGCAAAACAGTGTTTTGGACAGCCAAAATGTGCTTTTCCCGGCCAAAACTTGCGTTTAGCAGTGAAAACGTCGTGTTTCGAGCAAAAGAAAATTCTCAGCAAATTTCCAATTTTGTCAGCAAAAAACAGCTTTTTTGACCAAAAAGCACCTTTACTCAGTCAAAACCGAATTTTTTTTCGCCAAAAAGTCGTGTTTTTATCTCAAGAGGTATTTTCATGAGCAAAAAGTGGGGGTTTCAGCCAACAGGTGACGGCGTAAGCGAAAAACCTGGTTTTGAGAGCCAAAATGGCCATTTTTCAGTTTTTTGGGCTAAAAAGCTTTTTTTTCCAGCAAAACAGTGTTTTGGACAGCCAAAATGTGCTTTTCCCGGCCAAAACTTGCGTTTAGCAGTGAAAACGTCGTGTTTCGAGCAAAAGAAAATTCTCAGCAAATTTCCAATTTTGTCAGCAAAAAACAGCTTTTTTGACCAAAAAGCACCTTTACTCAGTCAAAACCGAATTTTTTTTCGCCAAAAAGTCGTGTTTTTATCTCAAGAGGTATTTTCATGAGCAAAAAGTGGGGGTTTCAGCCAACAGGTGACGGCGTAAGCGAAAAACCTGGTTTTGAGAGCCAAAATGGCCATTTTTCAGTTTTTTGGGCTAAAAAGCTTTTTTTCCCAGCAAAACAGTGTTTTGGACACCCAAAATGTGCTTTTCCCGGCCAAAACTTGCGTTTAGCAGTGAAAACGTCGTGTTTCGAGCAAAAGAAAATTCTCAGCAAATTTCCAATTTTGTCAGCAAAAAACAGCTTTTTTGACCAAAAAGCACCTTTACTCAGTCAAAACCGAATTTTTTTTCGCCAAAAAGTCGTGTTTTTATCTCAAGAGGTATTTTCATGAGCAAAAAGTGGGGGTTTCAGCCAACAGGTGACGGCGTAAGCGAAAAACCTGGTTTTGAGAGCCAAAATGGCCATTTTTCAGTTTTTTGGGCTAAAAAGCTTTTTTTTCCAGCAAAACAGTGTTTTGGACAGCCAAAATGTGCTTTTCCCGGCCAAAACTTGCGTTTAGCAGTGAAAACGTCGTGTTTCGAGCAAAAGAAAATTCTCAGCAAATTTCCAATTTTGTCAGCAAAAAACAGCTTTTTTGACCAAAAAGCACCTTTACTCAGTGAAAACCGAATTTTTTTTCGCCAAAAAGTCGTGTTTTTATCTCAAGAGGTATTTTCATGAGCAAAAAGTGGGGGTTTCAGCCAACAGGTGACGGCGTAAGCGAAAAACCTGGTTTTGAGAGCCAAAATGGCCATTTTTCAGTTTTTTGGGCTAAAAAGCTTTTTTTCCCAGCAAAACAGTGTTTTGGACACCCAAAATGTGCTTTTCCCGGCCAAAACTTGCGTTTAGCAGTGAAAACGTCGTGTTTCGAGCAAAAGAAAATTCTCAGCAAATTTCCAATTTTGTCAGCAAAAAAACAGCTTTTTTGACCAAAAAGCACCTTTACTCAGTCAAAACCGAATTTTTTTTCGCCAAAAAGTCGTGTTTTTATCTCAAGAGGTATTTTCATGAGCAAAAAGTGGGGGTTTCAGCCAACAGGTGACGGCGTAAGCGAAAAACCTGGTTTTGAGAGCCAAAATGGCCATTTTTCAGTTTTTTGGGCTAAAAAGCTTTTTTTTCCAGCAAAACAGTGTTTTGGACACCCAAAATGTGCTTTTCCCGGCCAAAACTTGCGTTTAGCAGTGAAAACGTCGTGTTTCGAGCAAAAGAAAATTCTCAGCAAATTTCCAATTTTGTCAGCAAAAAACAGCTTTTTTGACCAAAAAGCACCTTTACTCAGTGAAAACCGAATTTTTTTTCGCCAAAAAGTCGTGTTTTTATCTCAAGAGGTATTTTCATGAGCAAAAAGTGGGGCTTTCAGCCAACAGGTGATGGCGTAAGCGAAAAACCTGGTTTTGAGAGCCAAAATGGCCATTTTTCAGTTTTTTGGGCTAAAAAGCTTTTTTTTCCAGCAAAACAGTGTTTTGGACAGCCAAAATGTGCTTTTCCCGGCCAAAACTTGCGTTTAGCAGTGAAAACGTCGTGTTTCGAGCAAAAGAAAATTCTCAGCAAATTTCCAATTTTGTCAGCAAAAAACAGCTTTTTTGACCAAAAAGCACCTTTACTCAGTCAAAACCGAATTTTTTTTCGCCAAAAAGTCGTGTTTTTATCTCAAGAGGTATTTTCATGAGCAAAAAGTGGGGGTTTCAGCCAACAGGTGACGGCGTAAGCGAAAAACCTGGTTTTGAGAGCCAAAATGGCCATTTTTCAGTTTTTTGGGCTAAAAAGCTTTTTTTTCCAGCAAAACAGTGTTTTGGACAGCCAAAATGTGCTTTTCCCGGCCAAAACTTGCGTTTAGCAGTGAAAACGTCGTGTTTCGAGCAAAAGAAAATTCTCAGCAAATTTCCAATTTTGTCAGCAAAAAAACAGCTTTTTTGACCAAAAAGCACCTTTACTCAGTCAAAACCGAATTTTTTTTCGCCAAAAAGTCGTGTTTTTATCTCAAGAGGTATTTTCATGAGCAAAAAGTGGGGGTTTCAGCCAACAGGTGACGGCGTAAGCGAAAAACCTGGTTTTGAGAGCCAAAATGGCCATTTTTCAGTTTTTTGGGCTAAAAAGCTTTTTTTTCCAGCAAAACAGTGTTTTGGACAGCCAAAATGTGCTTTTCCCGGCCAAAACTTGCGTTTAGCAGTGAAAACGTCGTGTTTCGAGCAAAAGAAAATTCTCAGCAAATTTCCAATTTTGTCAGCAAAAAAACAGCTTTTTTGACCAAAAAGCACCTTTACTCAGTCAAAACCGAATTTTTTTTCGCCAAAAAGTCGTGTTTTTATCTCAAGAGGTATTTTCATGAGCAAAAAGTGGGGGTTTCAGCCAACAGGTGACGGCGTAAGCGAAAAACCTGGTTTTGAGAGCCAAAATGGCCATTTTTCAGTTTTTTGGGCTAAAAAGCTTTTTTTTCCAGCAAAACAGTGTTTTGGACAGCCAAAATGTGCTTTTCCCGGCCAAAACTTGCGTTTAGCAGTGAAAACGTCGTGTTTCGAGCAAAAGAAAATTCTCAGCAAATTTCCAATTTTGTCAGCAAAAAACAGCTTTTTTGACCAAAAAGCACCTTTACTCAGTGAAAACCGAATTTTTTTTCGCCAAAAAGTCGTGTTTTTATCTCAAGAGGTATTTTCATGAGCAAAAAGTGGGGGTTTCAGCCAACAGGTGACGGCGTAAGCGAAAAACCTGGTTTTGAGAGCCAAAATGGCCATTTTTCAGTTTTTTGGGCTAAAAAGCTTTTTTTTCCAGCAAAACAGTGTTTTGGACAGCCAAAATGTGCTTTTCCCGGCCAAAACTTGCGTTTAGCAGTGAAAACGTCGTGTTTCGAGCAAAAGAAAATTCTCAGCAAATTTCCAATTTTGTCAGCAAAAAAACAGCTTTTTTGACCAAAAAGCACCTTTACTCAGTCAAAACCGAATTTTTTTTCGCCAAAAAGTCGTGTTTTTATCTCAAGAGGTATTTTCATGAGCAAAAAGTGGGGGTTTCAGCCAACAGGTGACGGCGTAAGCGAAAAACCTGGTTTTGAGAGCCAAAATGGCCATTTTTCAGTTTTTTGGGCTAAAAAGCTTTTTTTTCCAGCAAAACAGTGTTTTGGACAGCCAAAATGTGCTTTTCCCGGCCAAAACTTGCGTTTAGCAGTGAAAACGTCGTGTTTCGAGCAAAAGAAAATTCTCAGCAAATTTCCAATTTTGTCAGCAAAAAAACAGCTTTTTTGACCAAAAAGCACCTTTACTCAGTCAAAACCGAATTTTTTTTCGCCAAAAAGTCGTGTTTTTATCTCAAGAGGTATTTTCATGAGCAAAAAGTGGGGGTTTCAGCCAACAGGTGACGGCGTAAGCGAAAAACCTGGTTTTGAGAGCCAAAATGGCCATTTTTCAGTTTTTTGGGCTAAAAAGCTTTTTTTTCCAGCAAAACAGTGTTTTGGACAGCCAAAATGTGCTTTTCCCGGCCAAAACTTGCGTTTAGCAGTGAAAACGTCGTGTTTCGAGCAAAAGAAAATTCTCAGCAAATTTCCAATTTTGTCAGCAAAAAACAGCTTTTTTGACCAAAAAGCACCTTTACTCAGTGAAAACCGAATTTTTTTTCGCCAAAAACTCGTGTTTTTATCTCAAGAGGTATTTTCATGAGCAAAAAGTGGGGGTTTCAGCCAACAGGTGACGGCGTAAGCGAAAAACCTGGTTTTGAGAGCCAAAATGGCCATTTTTCAGTTTTTTGGGCTAAAAAGCTTTTTTTTCCAGCAAAACAGTGTTTTGGACAGCCAAAATGTGCTTTTCCCGGCCAAAACTTGCGTTTAGCAGTGAAAACGTCGTGTTTCGAGCAAAAGAAAATTCTCAGCAAATTTCCAATTTTGTCAGCAAAAAACAGCTTTTTTGACCAAAAAGCACCTTTACTCAGTGAAAACCGAATTTTTTTTCGCCAAAAAGTCGTGTTTTTATCTCAAGAGGTATTTTCTTGAGCAATAAGTGGGGGTTTCAGCCAAAAGGTGACGGCGTAAGCGAAAAACCTGGTTTTGAGAGCCAAAATGGCCATTTTTCAGTTTTTTGGGCTAAAAAGCTTTTTTTTCCAGCAAAACAGTGTTTTGGACAGCCAAAATGTGCTTTTCCCGGCCAAAACTTGCGTTTAGCAGTGAAAACGTCGTGTTTCGAGCAAAAGAAAATTCTCAGCAAATTTCCAATTTTGTCAGCAAAAAACAGCTTTTTTGACCAAAAAGCACCTTTACTCAGTGAAAACCGAATTTTTTTTCGCCAAAAAGTCGTGTTTTTATCTCAAGAGGTATTTTCATGAGCAAAAAGTGGGGGTTTCAGCCAACAGGTGACGGCGTAAGCGAAAAACCTGGTTTTGAGAGCCAAAATGGCCATTTTTCAGTTTTTTGGGCTAAAAAGCTTTTTTTTCCAGCAAAACAGTGTTTTGGACAGCCAAAATGTGCTTTTCCCGGCCAAAACTTGCGTTTAGCAGTGAAAACGTCGTGTTTCGAGCAAAAGAAAATTCTCAGCAAATTTCCAATTTTGTCAGCAAAAAACAGCTTTTTTGACCAAAAAGCACCTTTACTCAGTGAAAACTGAATTTTTTTTCGCCAAAAAGTCGTGTTTTTATCTCAAGAGGTATTTTCATGAGCAAAAAGTGGGGGTTTCAGCCAACAGGTGACGGCGTAAGCGAAAAACCTGGTTTTGAGAGCCAAAATGGCCATTTTTCAGTTTTTTGGGCTAAAAAGCTTTTTTTTCCAGCAAAACAGTGTTTTGGACAGCCAAAATGTGCTTTTCCCGGCCAAAACTTGCGTTTAGCAGTGAAAACGTCGTGTTTCGAGCAAAAGAAAATTCTCAGCAAATTTCCAATTTTGTCAGCAAAAAACAGCTTTTTTGACCAAAAAGCACCTTTACTCAGTGAAAACCGAATTTTTTTTCGCCAAAAAGTCGTGTTTTTATCTCAAGAGGTATTTTCATGAGCAAAAAGTGGGGGTTTCAGCCAACAGGTGACGGCGTAAGCGAAAAACCTGGTTTTGAGAGCCAAAATGGCCATTTTTCAGTTTTTTGGGCTAAAAAGCTTTTTTTTCCAGCAAAACAGTGTTTTGGACAGCCAAAATGTGCTTTTCCCGGCCAAAACTTGCGTTTAGCAGTGAAAACGTCGTGTTTCGAGCAAAAGAAAATTCTCAGCAAATTTCCAATTTTGTCAGCAAAAAACAGCTTTTTTGACCAAAAAGCACCTTTACTCAGTGAAAACCGAATTTGTTTTCGCCAAAAAGTCGTGTTTTTATCTCAAGAGGTATTTTCATGAGCAAAAAGTGGGGGTTTCAGCCAACAGGTGACGGCGTAAGCGAAAAACCTGGTTTTGAGAGCCAAAATGGCCATTTTTCAGTTTTTTGGGCTAAAAAGCTTTTTTTTCCAGCAAAACAGTGTTTTGGACCGCCAAAATGTGCTTTTCCCGGCCAAAACTTGCGTTTAGCAGTGAAAACGTCGTGTTTCGAGCAAAAGAAAATTCTCAGCAAATTTCCAATTTTGTCAGCAAAAAACAGCTTTTTTGACCAAAAAGCACCTTTACTCAGTGAAAACCGAATTTGTTTTCGCCAAAAAGTCGTGTTTTTATCTCAAGAGGTATTTTCATGAGCAAAAAGTGGGGGTTTCAGCCAACAGGTGACGGCGTAAGCGAAAAACCTGGTTTTGAGAGCCAAAATGGCCATTTTTCAGTTTTTTGGGCTAAAAAGCTTTTTTTTCCAGCAAAACAGTGTTTTGGACAGCCAAAATGTGCTTTTCCCGGCCAAAACTTGCGTTTAGCAGTGAAAACGTCGTGTTTCGAGCAAAAGAAAATTCTCAGCAAATTTCCAATTTTGTCAGCAAAAAACAGCTTTTTTGACCAAAAAGCACCTTTACTCAGTCAAAACCGAATTTTTTTTCGCCAAAAAGTCGTGTTTTTATCTCAAGAGGTATTTTCATGAGCAAAAAGTGGGGGTTTCAGCCAACAGGTGACGGCGTAAGCGAAAAACCTGGTTTTGAGAGCCAAAATGGCCATTTTTCAGTTTTTTGGGCTAAAAAGCTTTTTTTTCCAGCAAAACAGTGTTTTGGACAGCCAAAATGTGCTTTTCCCGGCCAAAACTTGCGTTTAGCAGTGAAAACGTCGTGTTTCGAGCAAAAGAAAATTCTCAGCAAATTTCCAATTTTGTCAGCAAAAAACAGCTTTTTTGACCAAAAAGCACCTTTACTCAGTGAAAACCGAATTTTTTTTCGCCAAAAAGTCGTGTTTTTATCTCAAGAGGTATTTTCATGAGCAAAAAGTGGGGGTTTCAGCCAACAGGTGACGGCGTAAGCGAAAAACCTGGTTTTGAGAGCCAAAATGGCCATTTTTCAGTTTTTTGGGCTAAAAAGCTTTTTTTTCCAGCAAAACAGTGTTTTGGACAGCCAAAATGTGCTTTTCCCGGCCAAAACTTGCGTTTAGCAGTGAAAACGTCGTGTTTCGAGCAAAAGAAAATTCTCAGCAAATTTCCAATTTTGTCAGCAAAAAACAGCTTTTTTGACCAAAAAGCACCTTTACTCAGTGAAAACCGAATTTTTTTTCGCCAAAAAGTCGTGTTTTTATCTCAAGAGGTATTTTCATGAGCAAAAAGTGGGGGTTTCAGCCAACAGGTGACGGCGTAAGCGAAAAACCTGGTTTTGAGAGCCAAAATGGCCATTTTTCAGTTTTTTGGGCTAAAAAGCTTTTTTTTCCAGCAAAACAGTGTTTTGGACAGCCAAAATGTGCTTTTCCCGGCCAAAACTTGCGTTTAGCAGTGAAAACGTCGTGTTTCGAGCAAAAGAAAATTCTCAGCAAATTTCCAATTTTGTCAGCAAAAAACAGCTTTTTTGACCAAAAAGCACCTTTACTCAGTGAAAACCGAATTTTTTTTCGCCAAAAAGTCGTGTTTTTATCTCAAGAGGTATTTTCATGAGCAAAAAGTGGGGGTTTCAGCCAACAGGTGACGGCGTAAGCGAAAAACCTGGTTTTGAGAGCCAAAATGGCCATTTTTCAGTTTTTTGGGCTAAAAAGCTTTTTTTTCCAGCAAAACAGTGTTTTGGACAGCCAAAATGTGCTTTTCCCGGCCAAAACTTGCGTTTAGCAGTGAAAACGTCGTGTTTCGAGCAAAAGAAAATTCTCAGCAAATTTCCAATTTTGTCAGCAAAAAACAGCTTTTTTGACCAAAAAGCACCTTTACTCAGTGAAAACCGAATTTTTTTTCGCCAAAAAGTCGTGTTTTTATCTCAAGAGGTATTTTCATGAGCAAAAAGTGGGGGTTTCAGCCAACAGGTGACGGCGTAAGCGAAAAACCTGGTTTTGAGAGCCAAAATGGCCATTTTTCAGTTTTTTGGGCTAAAAAGCTTTTTTTTCCAGCAAAACAGTGTTTTGGACAGCCAAAATGTGCTTTTCCCGGCCAAAACTTGCGTTTAGCAGTGAAAACGTCGTGTTTCGAGCAAAAGAAAATTCTCAGCAAATTTCCAATTTTGTCAGCAAAAAACAGCTTTTTTGACCAAAAAGCACCTTTACTCAGTGAAAACCGAATTTTTTTTCGCCAAAAAGTCGTGTTTTTATCTCAAGAGGTATTTTCATGAGCAAAAAGTGGGGGTTTCAGCCAACAGGTGACGGCGTAAGCGAAAAACCTGGTTTTGAGAGCCAAAATGGCCATTTTTCAGTTTTTTGGGCTAAAAAGCTTTTTTTTCCAGCAAAACAGTGTTTTGGACAGCCAAAATGTGCTTTTCCCGGCCAAAACTTGCGTTTAGCAGTGAAAACGTCGTGTTTCGAGCAAAAGAAAATTCTCAGCAAATTTCCAATTTTGTCAGCAAAAAACAGCTTTTTTGACCAAAAAGCACCTTTACTCAGTGAAAACCGAATTTTTTTTCGCCAAAAAGTCGTGTTTTTATCTCAAGAGGTATTTTCATGAGCAAAAAGTGGGGGTTTCAGCCAACAGGTGACGGCGTAAGCGAAAAACCTGGTTTTGAGAGCCAAAATGGCCATTTTTCAGTTTTTTGGGCTAAAAAGCTTTTTTTTCCAGCAAAACAGTGTTTTGGACAGCCAAAATGTGCTTTTCCCGGCCAAAACTTGCGTTTAGCAGTGAAAACGTCGTGTTTCGAGCAAAAGAAAATTCTCAGCAAATTTCCAATTTTGTCAGCAAAAAACAGCTTTTTTGACCAAAAAGCACCTTTACTCAGTGAAAACCGAATTTTTTTTCGCCAAAAAGTCGTGTTTTTATCTCAAGAGGTATTTTCATGAGCAAAAAGTGGGGGTTTCAGCCAACAGGTGACGGCGTAAGCGAAAAACCTGGTTTTGAGAGCCAAAATGGCCATTTTTCAGTTTTTTGGGCTAAAAAGCTTTTTTTTCCAGCAAAACAGTGTTTTGGACAGCCAAAATGTGCTTTTCCCGGCCAAAACTTGCGTTTAGCAGTGAAAACGTCGTGTTTCGAGCAAAAGAAAATTCTCAGCAAATTTCCAATTTTGTCAGCAAAAAACAGCTTTTTTGACCAAAAAGCACCTTTACTCAGTGAAAACCGAATTTTTTTTCGCCAAAAAGTCGTGTTTTTATCTCAAGAGGTATTTTCATGAGCAAAAAGTGGGGGTTTCAGCCAACAGGTGACGGCGTAAGCGAAAAACCTGGTTTTGAGAGCCAAAATGGCCATTTTTCAGTTTTTTGGGCTAAAAAGCTTTTTTTTTCCAGCAAAACAGTGTTTTGGACAGCCAAAATGTGCTTTTCCCGGCCAAAACTTGCGTTTAGCAGTGAAAACGTCGTGTTTCGAGCAAAAGAAAATTCTCAGCAAATTTCCAATTTTGTCAGCAAAAAACAGCTTTTTTGACCAAAAAGCACCTTTACTCAGTGAAAACCGAATTTTTTTTCGCCAAAAAGTCGTGTTTTTATCTCAAGAGGTATTTTCATGAGCAAAAAGTGGGGGTTTCAGCCAACAGGTGACGGCGTAAGCGAAAAACCTGGTTTTGAGAGCCAAAATGGCCATTTTTCAGTTTTTTGGGCTAAAAAGCTTTTTTTTTCCAGCAAAACAGTGTTTTGGACAGCCAAAATGTGCTTTTCCCGGCCAAAACTTGCGTTTAGCAGTGAAAACGTCGTGTTTCGAGCAAAAGAAAATTCTCAGCAAATTTCCAATTTTGTCAGCAAAAAACAGCTTTTTTGACCAAAAAGCACCTTTACTCAGTGAAAACCGAATTTTTTTTCGCCAAAAAGTCGTGTTTTTATCTCAAGAGGTATTTTCATGAGCAAAAAGTGGGGGTTTCAGCCAACAGGTGACGGCGTAAGCGAAAAACCTGGTTTTGAGAGCCAAAATGGCCATTTTTCAGTTTTTTGGGCTAAAAAGCTTTTTTTTTCCAGCAAAACAGTGTTTTGGACAGCCAAAATGTGCTTTTCCCGGCCAAAACTTGCGTTTAGCAGTGAAAACGTCGTGTTTCGAGCAAAAGAAAATTCTCAGCAAATTTCCAATTTTGTCAGCAAAAAACAGCTTTTTTGACCAAAAAGCACCTTTACTCAGTGAAAACCGAATTTTTTTTCGCCAAAAAGTCGTGTTTTTATCTCAAGAGGTATTTTCATGAGCAAAAAGTGGGGGTTTCAGCCAACAGGTGACGGCGTAAGCGAAAAACCTGGTTTTGAGAGCCAAAATGGCCATTTTTCAGTTTTTTGGGCTAAAAAGCTTTTTTTTTCCAGCAAAACAGTGTTTTGGACAGCCAAAATGTGCTTTTCCCGGCCAAAACTTGCGTTTAGCAGTGAAAACGTCGTGTTTCGAGCAAAAGAAAATTCTCAGCAAATTTCCAATTTTGTCAGCAAAAAACAGCTTTTTTGACCAAAAAGCACCTTTACTCAGTGAAAACCGAATTTTTTTTCGCCAAAAAGTCGTGTTTTTATCTCAAGAGGTATTTTCATGAGCAAAAAGTGGGGGTTTCAGCCAACAGGTGACGGCGTAAGCGAAAAACCTGGTTTTGAGAGCCAAAATGGCCATTTTTCAGTTTTTTGGGCTAAAAAGCTTTTTTTTTCCAGCAAAACAGTGTTTTGGACAGCCAAAATGTGCTTTTCCCGGCCAAAACTTGCGTTTAGCAGTGAAAACGTCGTGTTTCGAGCAAAAGAAAATTCTCAGCAAATTTCCAATTTTGTCAGCAAAAAACAGCTTTTTTGACCAAAAAGCACCTTTACTCAGTGAAAACCGAATTTTTTTTCGCCAAAAAGTCGTGTTTTTATCTCAAGAGGTATTTTCATGAGCAAAAAGTGGGGGTTTCAGCCAACAGGTGACGGCGTAAGCGAAAAACCTGGTTTTGAGAGCCAAAATGGCCATTTTTCAGTTTTTTGGGCTAAAAAGCTTTTTTTTTCCAGCAAAACAGTGTTTTGGACAGCCAAAATGTGCTTTTCCCGGCCAAAACTTGCGTTTAGCAGTGAAAACGTCGTGTTTCGAGCAAAAGAAAATTCTCAGCAAATTTCCAATTTTGTCAGCAAAAAACAGCTTTTTTGACCAAAAAGCACCTTTACTCAGTGAAAACCGAATTTTTTTTCGCCAAAAAGTCGTGTTTTTATCTCAAGAGGTATTTTCATGAGCAAAAAGTGGGGGTTTCAGCCAACAGGTGACGGCGTAAGCGAAAAACCTGGTTTTGAGAGCCAAAATGGCCATTTTTCAGTTTTTTGGGCTAAAAAGCTTTTTTTTCCAGCAAAACAGTGTTTTGGACAGCCAAAATGTGCTTTTCCCGGCCAAAACTTGCGTTTAGCAGTGAAAACGTCGTGTTTCGAGCAAAAGAAAATTCTCAGCAAATTTCCAATTTTGTCAGCAAAAAACAGCTTTTTTGACCAAAAAGCACCTTTACTCAGTGAAAAGCGAATTTTTTTTCGCCAAAAAGTCGTGTTTTTATCTCAAGAGGTATTTTCATGAGCAAAAAGTGGGGGTTTCAGCCAACAGGTGACGGCGTAAGCGAAAAACCTGGTTTTGAGAGCCAAAATGGCCATTTTTCAGTTTTTTGGGCTAAAAAGCTTTTTTTTCCAGCAAAACAGTGTTTTGGACAGCCAAAATGTGCTTTTCCCGGCCAAAACTTGCGTTTAGCAGTGAAAACGTCGTGTTTCGAGCAAAAGAAAATTCTCAGCAAATTTCCAATTTTGTCAGCAAAAAACAGCTTTTTTGACCAAAAAGCACCTTTACTCAGTGAAAAGCGAATTTTTTTTCGCCAAAAAGTCGTGTTTTTATCTCAAGAGGTATTTTCATGAGCAAAAAGTGGGGGTTTCAGCCAACAGGTGACGGCGTAAGCGAAAAACCTGGTTTTGAGAGCCAAAATGGCCATTTTTCAGTTTTTTGGGCTAAAAAGCTTTTTTTTCCAGCAAAACAGTGTTTTGGACAGCCAAAATGTGCTTTTCCCGGCCAAAACTTGCGTTTAGCAGTGAAAACGTCGTGTTTCGAGCAAAAGAAAATTCTCAGCAAATTTCCAATTTTGTCAGCAAAAAACAGCTTTTTTGACCAAAAAGCACCTTTACTCAGTGAAAACCGAATTTTTTTTCGCCAAAAAGTCGTGTTTTTATCTCAAGAGGTATTTTCATGAGCAAAAAGTGGGGGTTTCAGCCAACAGGTGACGGCGTAAGCGAAAAACCTGGTTTTGAGAGCCAAAATGGCCATTTTTCAGTTTTTTGGGCTAAAAAGCTTTTTTTTCCAGCAAAACAGTGTTTTGGACAGCCAAAATGTGCTTTTCCCGGCCAAAACTTGCGTTTAGCAGTGAAAACGTCGTGTTTCGAGCAAAAGAAAATTCTCAGCAAATTTCCAATTTTGTCAGCAAAAAACAGCTTTTTTGACCAAAAAGCACCTTTAGTCAGTGAAAACCGAATTTTTTTTCGCCAAAAAGTCGTGTTTTTATCTCAAGAGGTATTTTCATGAGCAAAAAGTGGGGGTTTCAGCCAACAGGTGACGGCGTAAGCGAAAAACCTGGTTTTGAGAGCCAAAATGGCCATTTTTCAGTTTTTTGGGCTAAAAAGCTTTTTTTTCCAGCAAAACAGTGTTTTGGACAGCCAAAATGTGCTTTTCCCGGCCAAAACTTGCGTTTAGCAGTGAAAACGTCGTGTTTCGAGCAAAAGAAAATTCTCAGCAAATTTCCAATTTTGTCAGCAAAAAACAGCTTTTTTGACCAAAAAGCACCTTTACTCAGTGAAAACCGAATTTTTTTTCGCCAAAAAGTCGTGTTTTTATCTCAAGAGGTATTTTCATGAGCAAAAAGTGGGGGTTTCAGCCAACAGGTGACGGCGTAAGCGAAAAACCTGGTTTTGAGAGCCAAAATGGCCATTTTTCAGTTTTTTGGGCTAAAAAGCTTTTTTTTCCAGCAAAACAGTGTTTTGGACAGCCAAAATGTGCTTTTCCCGGCCAAAACTTGCGTTTAGCAGTGAAAACGTCGTGTTTCGAGCAAAAGAAAATTCTCAGCAAATTTCCAATTTTGTCAGCAAAAACAGCTTTTTTGACCAAAAAGCACCTTTACTCAGTGAAAAGCGAATTTTTTTTCGCCAAAAAGTCGTGTTTTTATCTCAAGAGGTATTTTCATGAGCAAAAAGTGGGGGTTTCAGCCAACAGGTGACGGCGTAAGCGAAAAACCTGGTTTTGAGAGCCAAAATGGCCATTTTTCAGTTTTTTGGGCTAAAAAGCTTTTTTTTCCAGCAAAACAGTGTTTTTGGACAGCCAAAATGTGCTTTTCCCGGCCAAAACTTGCGTTTAGCAGTGAAAACGTCGTGTTTCGAGCAAAAGAAAATTCTCAGCAAATTTCCAATTTTGTCAGCAAAAAACAGCTTTTTTGACCAAAAAGCACCTTTACTCAGTGAAAACCGAATTTTTTTTCGCCAAAAAGTCGTGTTTTTATCTCAAGAGGTATTTTCATGAGCAAAAAGTGGGGGTTTCAGCCAACAGGTGACGGCGTAAGCGAAAAACCTGGTTTTGAGAGCCAAAATGGCCATTTTTCAGTTTTTTGGGCTAAAAAGCTTTTTTTTCCAGCAAAACAGTGTTTTGGACAGCCAAAATGTGCTTTTCCCGGCCAAAACTTGCGTTTAGCAGTGAAAACGTCGTGTTTCGAGCAAAAGAAAATTCTCAGCAAATTCCAATTTTGTCAGCAAAAAACAGCTTTTTTGACCAAAAAAGCACCTTTACTCAGTGAAAACCGAATTTTTTTCGCCAAAAAGTCGTGTTTTTATCTCAAGAGGTATTTTCATGAGCAAAAAGTGGGGGTTTCAGCCAACAGGTGACGGCGTAAGCGAAAAACCTGGTTTTGAGAGCCAAAATGGCCATTTTTCAGTTTTTTGGGCTAAAAAGCTTTTTTTTTCCAGCAAAACAGTGTTTTGGACAGCCAAAATGTGCTTTTCCCGGCCAAAACTTGCGTTTAGCAGTGAAAACGTCGTGTTTCGAGCAAAAGAAAATTCTCAGCAAATTTCCAATTTTGTCAGCAAAAAACAGCTTTTTTGACCAAAAAGCACCTTTACTCAGTGAAAACCGAATTTTTTTTCGCCAAAAAGTCGTGTTTTTATCTCAAGAGGTATTTTCATGAGCAAAAAGTGGGGGTTTCAGCCAACAGGTGACGGCGTAAGCGAAAAACCTGGTTTTGAGAGCCAAAATGGCCATTTTTCAGTTTTTTGGGCTAAAAAGCTTTTTTTTCCAGCAAAACAGTGTTTTGGACAGCCAAAATGTGCTTTTCCCGGCCAAAACTTGCGTTTAGCAGTGAAAACGTCGTGTTTCGAGCAAAAGAAAATTCTCAGCAAATTTCCAATTTTGTCAGCAAAAAACAGCTTTTTTGACCAAAAAGCACCTTTACTCAGTGAAAACCGAATTTTTTTTCGCCAAAAAGTCGTGTTTTTATCTCAAGAGGTATTTTCATGAGCAAAAAGTGGGGGTTTCAGCCAACAGGTGACGGCGTAAGCGAAAAACCTGGTTTTGAGAGCCAAAATGGCCATTTTTCAGTTTTTTGGGCTAAAAAGCTTTTTTTTCCAGCAAAACAGTGTTTTGGACAGCCAAAATGTGCTTTTCCCGGCCAAAACTTGCGTTTAGCAGTGAAAACGTCGTGTTTCGAGCAAAAGAAAATTCTCAGCAAATTTCCAATTTTGTCAGCAAAAAACAGCTTTTTTGACCAAAAAGCACCTTTACTCAGTGAAAACCGAATTTTTTTTCGCCAAAAAGTCGTGTTTTTATCTCAAGAGGTATTTTCATGAGCAAAAAGTGGGGGTTTCAGCCAACAGGTGACGGCGTAAGCGAAAAACCTGGTTTTGAGAGCCAAAATGGCCATTTTTCAGTTTTTTGGGCTAAAAAGCTTTTTTTTCCAGCAAAACAGTGTTTTGGACAGCCAAAATGTGCTTTTCCCGGCCAAAACTTGCGTTTAGCAGTGAAAACGTCGTGTTTCGAGCAAAAGAAAATTCTCAGCAAATTTCCAATTTTGTCAGCAAAAAACAGCTTTTTTGACCAAAAAGCACCTTTACTCAGTGAAAACCGAATTTTTTTTCGCCAAAAAGTCGTGTTTTTATCTCAAGAGGTATTTTCATGAGCAAAAAGTGGGGGTTTCAGCCAACAGGTGACGGCGTAAGCGAAAAACCTGGTTTTGAGAGCCAAAATGGCCATTTTTCAGTTTTTTGGGCTAAAAAGCTTTTTTTTCCAGCAAAACAGTGTTTTGGACAGCCAAAATGTGCTTTTCCCGGCCAAAACTTGCGTTTAGCAGTGAAAACGTCGTGTTTCGAGCAAAAGAAAATTCTCAGCAAATTTCCAATTTTGTCAGCAAAAAACAGCTTTTTTGACCAAAAAGCACCTTTACTCAGTGAAAACCGAATTTTTTTTCGCCAAAAAGTCGTGTTTTTATCTCAAGAGGTATTTTCATGAGCAAAAAGTGGGGGTTTCAGCCAACAGGTGACGGCGTAAGCGAAAAACCTGGTTTTGAGAGCCAAAATGGCCATTTTTCAGTTTTTTGGGCTAAAAAGCTTTTTTTTCCAGCAAAACAGTGTTTTGGACAGCCAAAATGTGCTTTTCCCGGCCAAAACTTGCGTTTAGCAGTGAAAACGTCGTGTTTCGAGCAAAAGAAAATTCTCAGCAAATTTCCAATTTTGTCAGCAAAAAACAGCTTTTTTGACCAAAAAGCACCTTTACTCAGTGAAAACCGAATTTTTTTTCGCCAAAATGTCGTGTTTTTATCTCAAGAGGTATTTTCATGAGCAAAAAGTGGGGGTTTCAGCCAACAGGTGACGGCGTAAGCGAAAAACCTGGTTTTGAGAGCCAAAATGGCCATTTTTCAGTTTTTTGGGCTAAAAAGCTTTTTTTTCCAGCAAAACAGTGTTTTGGACAGCCAAAATGTGCTTTTCCCGGCCAAAACTTGCGTTTAGCAGTGAAAACGTCGTGTTTCGAGCAAAAGAAAATTCTCAGCAAATTTCCAATTTTGTCAGCAAAAAACAGCTTTTTTGACCAAAAAGCACCTTTACTCAGTGAAAAGCGAATTTTTTTTCGCCAAAAAGTCGTGTTTTTATCTCAAGAGGTATTTTCATGAGCAAAAAGTGGGGGTTTCAGCCAACAGGTGACGGCGTAAGCGAAAAACCTGGTTTTGAGAGCCAAAATGGCCATTTTTCAGTTTTTTGGGCTAAAAAGCTTTTTTTTCCAGCAAAACAGTGTTTTGGACAGCCAAAATGTGCTTTTCCCGGCCAAAACTTGCGTTTAGCAGTGAAAACGTCGTGTTTCGAGCAAAAGAAAATTCTCAGCAAATTTCCAATTTTGTCAGCAAAAAACAGCTTTTTTGACCAAAAAGCACCTTTACTCAGTGAAAACCGAATTTTTTTTCGCCAAAAAGTCGTGTTTTTATCTCAAGAGGTATTTTCATGAGCAAAAAGTGGGGGTTTCAGCCAACAGGTGACGGCGTAAGCGAAAAACCTGGTTTTGAGAGCCAAAATGGCCATTTTTCAGTTTTTTGGGCTAAAAAGCTTTTTTTTCCAGCAAAACAGTGTTTTGGACAGCCAAAATGTGCTTTTCCCGGCCAAAACTTGCGTTTAGCAGTGAAAACGTCGTGTTTCGAGCAAAAGAAAATTCTCAGCAAATTTCCAATTTTGTCAGCAAAAAACAGCTTTTTTGACCAAAAAGCACCTTTACTCAGTGAAAACCGAATTTTTTTTCGCCAAAAAGTCGTGTTTTTATCTCAAGAGGTATTTTCATGAGCAAAAAGTGGGGGTTTCAGCCAACAGGTGACGGCGTAAGCGAAAAACCTGGTTTTGAGAGCCAAAATGGCCATTTTTCAGTTTTTTGGGCTAAAAAGCTTTTTTTTCCAGCAAAACAGTGTTTTGGACAGCCAAAATGTGCTTTTCCCGGCCAAAACTTGCGTTTAGCAGTGAAAACGTCGTGTTTCGAGCAAAAGAAAATTCTCAGCAAATTTCCAATTTTGTCAGCAAAAAACAGCTTTTTTGACCAAAAAGCACCTTTACTCAGTGAAAACCGAATTTTTTTTCGCCAAAAAGTCGTGTTTTTATCTCAAGAGGTATTTTCATGAGCAAAAAGTGGGGGTTTCAGCCAACAGGTGACGGCGTAAGCGAAAAACCTGGTTTTGAGAGCCAAAATGGCCATTTTTCAGTTTTTTGGGCTAAAAAGCTTTTTTTTCCAGCAAAACAGTGTTTTGGACAGCCAAAATGTGCTTTTCCCGGCCAAAACTTGCGTTTAGCAGTGAAAACGTCGTGTTTCGAGCAAAAGAAAATTCTCAGCAAATTTCCAATTTTGTCAGCAAAAAACAGCTTTTTTGACCAAAAAGCACCTTTACTCAGTGAAAACCGAATTTTTTTTCGCCAAAAAGTCGTGTTTTTATCTCAAGAGGTATTTTCATGAGCAAAAAGTGGGGGTTTCAGCCAACAGGTGACGGCGTAAGCGAAAAACCTGGTTTTGAGAGCCAAAATGGCCATTTTACAGTTTTTTGGGCTAAAAAGCTTTTTTTTCCAGCAAAACAGTGTTTTGGACAGCCAAAATGTGCTTTTCCCGGCCAAAACTTGCGTTTAGCAGTGAAAACGTCGTGTTTCGAGCAAAAGAAAATTCTCAGCAAATTTCCAATTTTGTCAGCAAAAAACAGCTTTTTTGACCAAAAAGCACCTTTACTCAGTGAAAACCGAATTTTTTTTCGCCAAAAAGTCGTGTTTTTATCTCAAGAGGTATTTTCATGAGCAAAAAGTGGGGGTTTCAGCCAACAGGTGACGGCGTAAGCGAAAAACCTGGTTTTGAGAGCCAAAATGGCCATTTTTCAGTTTTTTGGGCTAAAAAGCTTTTTTTTCCAGCAAAACAGTGTTTTGGACAGCCAAAATGTGCTTTTCCCGGCCAAAACTTGCGTTTAGCAGTGAAAACGTCGTGTTTCGAGCAAAAGAAAATTCTCAGCAAATTTCCAATTTTGTCAGCAAAAAACAGCTTTTTTGACCAAAAAGCACCTTTACTCAGTGAAAACTGAATTTTTTTTCGCCAAAAAGTCGTGTTTTTATCTCAAGAGGTATTTTCATGAGCAAAAAGTGGGGGTTTCAGCCAACAGGTGACGGCGTAAGCGAAAAACCTGGTTTTGAGAGCCAAAATGGCCATTTTTCAGTTTTTTGGGCTAAAAAGCTTTTTTTTCCAGCAAAACAGTGTTTTGGACAGCCAAAATGTGCTTTTCCCGGCCAAAACTTGCGTTTAGCAGTGAAAACGTCGTGTTTCGAGCAAAAGAAAATTCTCAGCAAATTTCCAATTTTGTCAGCAAAAAACAGCTTTTTTGACCAAAAAGCACCTTTACTCAGTGAAAACCGAATTTTTTTTCGCCAAAAAGTCGTGTTTTTATCTCAAGAGGTATTTTCATGAGCAAAAAGTGGGGGTTTCAGCCAACAGGTGACGGCGTAAGCGAAAAACCTGGTTTTGAGAGCCAAAATGGCCATTTTTCAGTTTTTTGGGCTAAAAAGCTTTTTTTTCCAGCAAAACAGTGTTTTGGACAGCCAAAATGTGCTTTTCCCGGCCAAAACTTGCGTTTAGCAGTGAAAACGTCGTGTTTCGAGCAAAAGAAAATTCTCAGCAAATTTCCAATTTTGTCAGCAAAAAACAGCTTTTTTGACCAAAAAGCACCTTTACTCAGTGAAAACCGAATTTTTTTTCGCCAAAAAGTCGTGTTTTTATCTCAAGAGGTATTTTCATGAGCAAAAAGTGGGGGTTTCAGCCAACAGGTGACGGCGTAAGCGAAAAACCTGGTTTTGAGAGCCAAAATGGCCATTTTTCAGTTTTTTGGGCTAAAAAGCTTTTTTTTCCAGCAAAACAGTGTTTTGGACAGCCAAAATGTGCTTTTCCCGGCCAAAACTTGCGTTTAGCAGTGAAAACGTCGTGTTTCGAGCAAAAGAAAATTCTCAGCAAATTTCCAATTTTGTCAGCAAAAAACAGCTTTTTTGACCAAAAAGCACCTTTACTCAGTGAAAACCGAATTTTTTTTCGCCAAAAAGTCGTGTTTTTATCTCAAGAGGTATTTTCATGAGCAAAAAGTGGGGGTTTCAGCCAACAGGTGACGGCGTAAGCGAAAAACCTGGTTTTGAGAGCCAAAATGGCCATTTTTCAGTTTTTTGGGCTAAAAAGCTTTTTTTTCCAGCAAAACAGTGTTTTGGACAGCCAAAATGTGCTTTTCCCGGCCAAAACTTGCGTTTAGCAGTGAAAACGTCGTGTTTCGAGCAAAAGAAAATTCTCAGCAAATTTCCAATTTTGTCAGCAAAAAACAGCTTTTTTGACCAAAAAGCACCTTTACTCAGTGAAAACCGAATTTTTTTTCGCCAAAAAGTCGTGTTTTTATCTCAAGAGGTATTTTCATGAGCAAAAAGTGGGGGTTTCAGCCAACAGGTGACGGCGTAAGCGAAAAACCTGGTTTTGAGAGCCAAAATGGCCATTTTTCAGTTTTTTGGGCTAAAAAGCTTTTTTTTCCAGCAAAACAGTGTTTTGGACAGCCAAAATGTGCTTTTCCCGGCCACAACTTGCGTTTAGCAGTGAAAACGTCGTGTTTCGAGCAAAAGAAAATTCTCAGCAAATTTCCAATTTTGTCAGCAAAAAACAGCTTTTTTGACCAAAAAGCACCTTTACTCAGTCAAAACCGAATTTTTTTTCGCCAAAAAGTCGTGTTTTTATCTCAAGAGGTATTTTCATGAGCAAAAAGTGGGGGTTTCAGCCAACAGGTGACGGCGTAAGCGAAAAACCTGGTTTTGAGAGCCAAAATGGCCATTTTTCAGTTTTTTGGGCTAAAAAGCTTTTTTTTCCAGCAAAACAGTGTTTTGGACAGCCAAAATGTGCTTTTCCCGGCCAAAACTTGCGTTTAGCAGTGAAAACGTCGTGTTTCGAGCAAAAGAAAATTCTCAGCAAATTTCCAATTTTGTCAGCAAAAAACAGCTTTTTTGACCAAAAAGCACCTTTACTCAGTGAAAACCGAATTTTTTTTCGCCAAAAAGTCGTGTTTTTATCTCAAGAGGTATTTTCATGAGCAAAAAGTGGGGGTTTCAGCCAACAGGTGACGGCGTAAGCGAAAAACCTGGTTTTGAGAGCCAAAATGGCCATTTTTCAGTTTTTTGGGCTAAAAAGCTTTTTTTTCCAGCAAAACAGTGTTTTGGACAGCCAAAATGTGCTTTTCCCGGCCAAAACTTGCGTTTAGCAGTGAAAACGTCGTGTTTCGAGCAAAAGAAAATTCTCAGCAAATTTCCAATTTTGTCAGCAAAAAACAGCTTTTTTGACCAAAAAGCACCTTTACTCAGTGAAAACCGAATTTTTTTTCGCCAAAAAGTCGTGTTTTTATCTCAAGAGGTATTTTCATGAGCAAAAAGTGGGGGTTTCAGCCAACAGGTGACGGCGTAAGCGAAAAACCTGGTTTTGAGAGCCAAAATGGCCATTTTTCAGTTTTTTGGGCTAAAAAGCTTTTTTTTCCAGCAAAACAGTGTTTTGGACAGCCAAAATGTGCTTTTCCCGGCCAAAACTTGCGTTTAGCAGTGAAAACGTCGTGTTTCGAGCAAAAGAAAATTCTCAGCAAATTTCCAATTTTGTCAGCAAAAAACAGCTTTTTTGACCAAAAAGCACCTTTACTCAGTGAAAACCGAATTTTTTTTCGCCAAAAAGTCGTGTTTTTATCTCAAGAGGTATTTTCATGAGCAAAAAGTGGGGGTTTCAGCCAACAGGTGACGGCGTAAGCGAAAAACCTGGTTTTGAGAGCCAAAATGGCCATTTTTCAGTTTTTTGGGCTAAAAAGCTTTTTTTTCCAGCAAAACAGTGTTTTGGACAGCCAAAATGTGCTTTTCCCGGCCAAAACTTGCGTTTAGCAGTGAAAACGTCGTGTTTCGAGCAAAAGAAAATTCTCAGCAAATTTCCAATTTTGTCAGCAAAAAACAGCTTTTTTGACCAAAAAGCACCTTTACTCAGTGAAAACCGAATTTTTTTTCGCCAAAAAGTCGTGTTTTTATCTCAAGAGGTATTTTCATGAGCAAAAAGTGGGGGTTTCAGCCAACAGGTGACGGCGTAAGCGAAAAACCTGGTTTTGAGAGCCAAAATGGCCATTTTTCAGTTTTTTGGGCTAAAAAGCTTTTTTTTCCAGCAAAACAGTGTTTTGGACAGCCAAAATGTGCTTTTCCCGGCCAAAACTTGCGTTTAGCAGTGAAAACGTCGTGTTTCGAGCAAAAGAAAATTCTCAGCAAATTTCCAATTTTGTCAGCAAAAAACAGCTTTTTTGACCAAAAAGCACCTTTACTCAGTGAAAACCGAATTTTTTTTCGCCAAAAAGTCGTGTTTTTATCTCAAGAGGTATTTTCATGAGCAAAAAGTGGGGGTTTCAGCCAACAGGTGACGGCGTAAGCGAAAAACCTGGTTTTGAGAGCCAAAATGGCCATTTTTCAGTTTTTTGGGCTAAAAAGCTTTTTTTTTCCAGCAAAACAGTGTTTTGGACAGCCAAAATGTGCTTTTCCCGGCCAAAACTTGCGTTTAGCAGTGAAAACGTCGTGTTTCGAGCAAAAGAAAATTCTCAGCAAATTTCCAATTTTGTCAGCAAAAAACAGCTTTTTTGACCAAAAAGCACCTTTACTCAGTGAAAACCGAATTTTTTTTCGCCAAAAAGTCGTGTTTTTATCTCAAGAGGTATTTTCATGAGCAAAAAGTGGGGGTTTCAGCCAACAGGTGACGGCGTAAGCGAAAAACCTGGTTTTGAGAGCCAAAATGGCCATTTTTCAGTTTTTTGGGCTAAAAAGCTTTTTTTTCCAGCAAAACAGTGTTTTGGACAGCCAAAATGTGCTTTTCCCGGCCAAAACTTGCGTTTAGCAGTGAAAACGTCGTGTTTCGAGCAAAAGAAAATTCTCAGCAAATTTCCAATTTTGTCAGCAAAAAACAGCTTTTTTGACCAAAAAGCACCTTTACTCAGTGAAAACCGAATTTTTTTTCGCCAAAAAGTCGTGTTTTTATCTCAAGAGGTATTTTCATGAGCAAAAAGTGGGGGTTTCAGCCAACAGGTGACGGCGTAAGCGAAAAACCTGGTTTTGAGAGCCAAAATGGCCATTTTTCAGTTTTTTGGGCTAAAAAGCTTTTTTTTCCAGCAAAACAGTGTTTTGGACAGCCAAAATGTGCTTTTCCCGGCCAAAACTTGCGTTTAGCAGTGAAAACGTCGTGTTTCGAGCAAAAGAAAATTCTCAGCAAATTCCAATTTTGTCAGCAAAAAACAGCTTTTTTGACCAAAAAGCACCTTTACTCAGTGAAAACCGAATTTTTTTTCGCCAAAAAGTCGTGTTTTTATCTCAAGAGGTATTTTCATGAGCAAAAAGTGGGGGTTTCAGCCAACAGGTGACGGCGTAAGCGAAAAACCTGGTTTTGAGAGCCAAAATGGCCATTTTTCAGTTTTTTGGGCTAAAAAGCTTTTTTTTTCCAGCAAAACAGTGTTTTGGACAGCCAAAATGTGCTTTTCCCGGCCAAAACTTGCGTTTAGCAGTGAAAACGTCGTGTTTCGAGCAAAAGAAAATTCTCAGCAAATTTCCAATTTTGTCAGCAAAAAACAGCTTTTTTGACCAAAAAGCACCTTTACTCAGTGAAAACCGAATTTTTTTTCGCCAAAAAGTCGTGTTTTTATCTCAAGAGGTATTTTCATGAGCAAAAAGTGGGGGTTTCAGCCAACAGGTGACGGCGTAAGCGAAAAACCTGGTTTTGAGAGCCAAAATGGCCATTTTTCAGTTTTTTGGGCTAAAAAGCTTTTTTTTTCCAGCAAAACAGTGTTTTGGACAGCCAAAATGTGCTTTTCCCGGCCAAAACTTGCGTTTAGCAGTGAAAACGTCGTGTTTCGAGCAAAAGAAAATTCTCAGCAAATTTCCAATTTTGTCAGCAAAAAACAGCTTTTTTGACCAAAAAGCACCTTTACTCAGTGAAAACCGAATTTTTTTTCGCCAAAAAGTCGTGTTTTTATCTCAAGAGGTATTTTCATGAGCAAAAAGTGGGGGTTTCAGCCAACAGGTGACGGCGTAAGCGAAAAACCTGGTTTTGAGAGCCAAAATGGCCATTTTTCAGTTTTTTGGGCTAAAAAGCTTTTTTTTCCAGCAAAACAGTGTTTTGGACAGCCAAAATGTGCTTTTCCCGGCCAAAACTTGCGTTTAGCAGTGAAAACGTCGTGTTTCGAGCAAAAGAAAATTCTCAGCAAATTTCCAATTTTGTCAGCAAAAAACAGCTTTTTTGACCAAAAAGCACCTTTACTCAGTGAAAACCGAATTTTTTTTCGCCAAAAAGTCGTGTTTTTATCTCAAGAGGTATTTTCATGAGCAAAAAGTGGGGGTTTCAGCCAACAGGTGACGGCGTAAGCGAAAAACCTGGTTTTGAGAGCCAAAATGGCCATTTTTCAGTTTTTTGGGCTAAAAAGCTTTTTTTTCCAGCAAAACAGTGTTTTGGACAGCCAAAATGTGCTTTTCCCGGCCAAAACTTGCGTTTAGCAGTGAAAACGTCGTGTTTCGAGCAAAAGAAAATTCTCAGCAAATTTCCAATTTTGTCAGCAAAAAACAGCTTTTTTGACCAAAAAGCACCTTTACTCAGTGAAAACCGAATTTTTTTTCGCCAAAAAGTCGTGTTTTTATCTCAAGAGGTATTTTCATGAGCAAAAAGTGGGGGTTTCAGCCAACAGGTGACGGCGTAAGCGAAAAACCTGGTTTTGAGAGCCAAAATGGCCATTTTTCAGTTTTTTGGGCTAAAAAGCTTTTTTTTCCAGCAAAACAGTGTTTTGGACAGCCAAAATGTGCTTTTCCCGGCCAAAACTTGCGTTTAGCAGTGAAAACGTCGTGTTTCGAGCAAAAGAAAATTCTCAGCAAATTTCCAATTTTGTCAGCAAAAAACAGCTTTTTTGACCAAAAAGCACCTTTACTCAGTGAAAACCGAATTTTTTTTCGCCAAAAAGTCGTGTTTTTATCTCAAGAGGTATTTTCATGAGCAAAAAGTGGGGGTTTCAGCCAACAGGTGACGGCGTAAGCGAAAAACCTGGTTTTGAGAGCCAAAATGGCCATTTTTCAGTTTTTTGGGCTAAAAAGCTTTTTTTTTTCCAGCAAAACAGTGTTTTGGACAGCCAAAATGTGCTTTTCCCGGCCAAAACTTGCGTTTAGCAGTGAAAACGTCGTGTTTCGAGCAAAAGAAAATTCTCAGCAAATTTCCAATTTTGTCAGCAAAAAACAGCTTTTTTGACCAAAAAGCACCTTTACTCAGTGAAAACCGAATTTTTTTTCGCCAAAAAGTCGTGTTTTTATCTCAAGAGGTATTTTCATGAGCAAAAAGTGGGGGTTTCAGCCAACAGGTGACGGCGTAAGCGAAAAACCTGGTTTTGAGAGCCAAAATGGCCATTTTTCAGTTTTTTGGGCTAAAAAGCTTTTTTTTCCAGCAAAACAGTGTTTTGGACAGCCAAAATGTGCTTTTCCCGGCCAAAACTTGCGTTTAGCAGTGAAAACGTCGTGTTTCGAGCAAAAGAAAATTCTCAGCAAATTTCCAATTTTGTCAGCAAAAAACAGCTTTTTTGACCAAAAAGCACCTTTACTCAGTGAAAACCGAATTTTTTTTCGCCAAAAAGTCGTGTTTTTATCTCAAGAGGTATTTTCATGAGCAAAAAGTGGGGGTTTCAGCCAACAGGTGACGGCGTAAGCGAAAAACCTGGTTTTGAGAGCCAAAATGGCCATTTTTCAGTTTTTTGGGCTAAAAAGCTTTTTTTTCCAGCAAAACAGTGTTTTGGACAGCCAAAATGTGCTTTTCCCGGCCAAAACTTGCGTTTAGCAGTGAAAACGTCGTGTTTCGAGCAAAAGAAAATTCTCAGCAAATTTCCAATTTTGTCAGCAAAAAACAGCTTTTTTGACCAAAAAGCACCTTTACTCAGTGAAAACCGAATTTTTTTTCGCCAAAAAGTCGTGTTTTTATCTCAAGAGGTATTTTCATGAGCAAAAAGTGGGGGTTTCAGCCAACAGGTGACGGCGTAAGCGAAAAACCTGGTTTTGAGAGCCAAAATGGCCATTTTTCAGTTTTTTGGGCTAAAAAGCTTTTTTTTTCAGCAAAACAGTGTTTTGGACAGCCAAAATGTGCTTTTCCCGGCCAAAACTTGCGTTTAGCAGTGAAAACGTCGTGTTTCGAGCAAAAGAAAATTCTCAGCAAATTTCCAATTTTGTCAGCAAAAAACAGCTTTTTTGACCAAAAAGCACCTTTACTCAGTGAAAACCGAATTTTTTTTCGCCAAAAAGTCGTGTTTTTATCTCAAGAGGTATTTTCATGAGCAAAAAGTGGGGGTTTCAGCCAACAGGTGACGGCGTAAGCGAAAAACCTGGTTTTGAGAGCCAAAATGGCCATTTTTCAGTTTTTTGGGCTAAAAAGCTTTTTTTTCCAGCAAAACAGTGTTTTGGACAGCCAAAATGTGCTTTTCCCGGCCAAAACTTGCGTTTAGCAGTGAAAACGTCGTGTTTCGAGCAAAAGAAAATTCTCAGCAAATTTCCAATTTTGTCAGCAAAAAACAGCTTTTTTGACCAAAAAGCACCTTTACTCAGTGAAAACCGAATTTTTTTTCGCCAAAAAGTCGTGTTTTTATCTCAAGAGGTATTTTCATGAGCAAAAAGTGGGGGTTTCAGCCAACAGGTGACGGCGTAAGCGAAAAACCTGGTTTTGAGAGCCAAAATGGCCATTTTTCAGTTTTTTGGGCTAAAAAGCTTTTTTTTCCAGCAAAACAGTGTTTTGGACAGCCAAAATGTGCTTTTCCCGGCCAAAACTTGCGTTTAGCAGTGAAAACGTCGTGTTTCGAGCAAAAGAAAATTCTCAGCAAATTTCCAATTTTGTCAGCAAAAAACAGCTTTTTTGACCAAAAAGCACCTTTACTCAGTGAAAACCAAATTTTTTTTCGCCAAAAAGTCGTGTTTTTATCTCAAGAGGTATTTTCATGAGCAAAAAGTGGGGGTTTCAGCCAACAGGTGACGGCGTAAGCGAAAAACCTGGTTTTGAGAGCCAAAATGGCCATTTTTCAGTTTTTTGGGCTAAAAAGCTTTTTTTTCCAGCAAAACAGTGTTTTGGACAGCCAAAATGTGCTTTTCCCGGCCAAAACTTGCGTTTAGCAGTGAAAACGTCGTGTTTCGAGCAAAAGAAAATTCTCAGCAAATTTCCAATTTTGTCAGCAAAAAACAGCTTTTTTGACCAAAAAGCACCTTTACTCAGTGAAAACCGAATTTTTTTTCGCCAAAAAGTCGTGTTTTTATCTCAAGAGGTATTTTCATGAGCAAAAAGTGGGGGTTTCAGCCAACAGGTGACGGCGTAAGCGAAAAACCTGGTTTTGAGAGCCAAAATGGCCATTTTTCAGTTTTTTGGGCTAAAAAGCTTTTTTTTCCAGCAAAACAGTGTTTTGGACAGCCAAAATGTGCTTTTCCCGGCCAAAACTTGCGTTTAGCAGTGAAAACGTCGTGTTTCGAGCAAAAGAAAATTCTCAGCAAATTTCCAATTTTGTCAGCAAAAAACAGCTTTTTTGACCAAAAAGCACCTTTACTCAGTGAAAACCGAATTTTTTTTCGCCAAAAAGTCGTGTTTTTATCTCAAGAGGTATTTTCATGAGCAAAAAGTGGGGGTTTCAGCCAACAGGTGACGGCGTAAGCGAAAAACCTGGTTTTGAGAGCCAAAATGGCCATTTTTCAGTTTTTTGGGCTAAAAAGCTTTTTTTTCCAGCAAAACAGTGTTTTGGACAGCCAAAATGTGCTTTTCCCGGCCAAAACTTGCGTTTAGCAGTGAAAACGTCGTGTTTCGAGCAAAAGAAAATTCTCAGCAAATTTCCAATTTTGTCAGCAAAAAACAGCTTTTTTGACCAAAAAGCACCTTTATTCAGTGAAAACCGAATTTTTTTTCGCCAAAAAGTCGTGTTTTTATCTCAAGAGGTATTTTCATGAGCAAAAAGTGGGGGTTTCAGCCAACAGGTGACGGCGTAAGCGAAAAACCTGGTTTTGAGAGCCAAAATGGCCATTTTTCAGTTTTTTGGGCTAAAAAGCTTTTTTTTCCAGCAAAACAGTGTTTTGGACAGCCAAAATGTGCTTTTCCCGGCCAAAACTTGCGTTTAGCAGTGAAAACGTCGTGTTTCGAGCAAAAGAAAATTCTCAGCAAATTTCCAATTTTGTCAGCAAAAAACAGCTTTTTTGACCAAAAAGCACCTTTACTCAGTGAAAACCGAATTTTTTTTCGCCAAAAAGTCGTGTTTTTATCTCAAGAGGTATTTTCATGAGCAAAAAGTGGGGGTTTCAGCCAACAGGTGACGGCGTAAGCGAAAAACCTGGTTTTGAGAGCCAAAATGGCCATTTTTCAGTTTTTTGGGCTAAAAAGCTTTTTTTTCCAGCAAAACAGTGTTTTGGACAGCCAAAATGTGCTTTTCCCGGCCAAAACTTGCGTTTAGCAGTGAAAACGTCGTGTTTCGAGCAAAAGAAAATTCTCAGCAAATTTCCAATTTTGTCAGCAAAAAACAGCTTTTTTGACCAAAAAGCACCTTTACTCAGTGAAAACCGAATTTTTTTTCGCCAAAAAGTCGTGTTTTTATCTCAAGAGGTATTTTCATGAGCAAAAAATGGGGGTTTCAGCCAACAGGTGACGGCGTAAGCGAAAAACCTGGTTTTGAGAGCCAAAATGGCCATTTTTCAGTTTTTTGGGCTAAAAAGCTTTTTTTTCCAGCAAAACAGTGTTTTGGACAGCCAAAATGTGCTTTTCCCGGCCAAAACTTGCGTTTAGCAGTGAAAACGTCGTGTTTCGAGCAAAAGAAAATTCTCAGCAAATTTCCAATTTTGTCAGCAAAAAACAGCTTTTTTGACCAAAAAGCACCTTTACTCAGTGAAAACCGAATTTTTTTTCGCCAAAAAGTCGTGTTTTTATCTCAAGAGGTATTTTCATGAGCAAAAAGTGGGGGTTTCAGCCAACAGGTGACGGCGTAAGCGAAAAACCTGGTTTTGAGAGCCAAAATGGCCATTTTTCAGTTTTTTGGGCTAAAAAGCTTTTTTTTCCAGCAAAACAGTGTTTTGGACAGCCAAAATGTGCTTTTCCCGGCCAAAACTTGCGTTTAGCAGTGAAAACGTCGTGTTTCGAGCAAAAGAAAATTCTCAGCAAATTTCCAATTTTGTCAGCAAAAAACAGCTTTTTTGACCAAAAAGCACCTTTATTCAGTGAAAACCGAATTTTTTTTCGCCAAAAAGTCGTGTTTTTATCTCAAGAGGTATTTTCATGAGCAAAAAGTGGGGGTTTCAGCCAACAGGTGACGGCGTAAGCGAAAAACCTGGTTTTGAGAGCCAAAATGGCCATTTTTCAGTTTTTTGGGCTAAAAAGCTTTTTTTTCCAGCAAAACAGTGTTTTGGACAGCCAAAATGTGCTTTTCCCGGCCAAAACTTGCGTTTAGCAGTGAAAACGTCGTGTTTCGAGCAAAAGAAAATTCTCAGCAAATTTCCAATTTTGTCAGCAAAAAACAGCTTTTTTGACCAAAAAGCACCTTTACTCAGTGAAAACCGAATTTTTTTTCGCCAAAAAGTCGTGTTTTTATCTCAAGAGGTATTTTCATGAGCAAAAAGTGGGGGTTTCAGCCAACAGGTGACGGCGTAAGCGAAAAACCTGGTTTTGAGAGCCAAAATGGCCATTTTTCAGTTTTTTGGGCTAAAAAGCTTTTTTTTCCAGCAAAACAGTGTTTTGGACAGCCAAAATGTGCTTTTCCCGGCCAAAACTTGCGTTTAGCAGTGAAAACGTCGTGTTTCGAGCAAAAGAAAATTCTCAGCAAATTTCCAATTTTGTCAGCAAAAAACAGCTTTTTTGACCAAAAAGCACCTTTACTCAGTGAAAACCGAATTTTTTTTCGCCAAAAAGTCGTGTTTTTATCTCAAGAGGTATTTTCATGAGCAAAAAGTGGGGGTTTCAGCCAACAGGTGACGGCGTAAGCGAAAAACCTGGTTTTGAGAGCCAAAATGGCCATTTTTCAGTTTTTTGGGCTAAAAAGCTTTTTTTTCCAGCAAAACAGTGTTTTGGACAGCCAAAATGTGCTTTTCCCGGCCAAAACTTGCGTTTAGCAGTGAAAACGTCGTGTTTCGAGCAAAAGAAAATTCTCAGCAAATTTCCAATTTTGTCAGCAAAAAAAACAGCTTTTTTGACCAAAAAGCACCTTTACTCAGTGAAAACCGAATTTTTTTTTCGCCAAAAAGTCGTGTTTTTATCTCAAGAGGTATTTTCATGAGCAAAAAGTGGGGGTTTCAGCCAACAGGTGACGGCGTAAGCGAAAAACCTGGTTTTGAGAGCCAAAATGGCCATTTTTCAGTTTTTTGGGCTAAAAAGCTTTTTTTTCCAGCAAAACAGTGTTTTGGACAGCCAAAATGTGCTTTTCCCGGCCAAAACTTGCGTTTAGCAGTGAAAACGTCGTGTTTCGAGCAAAAGAAAATTCTCAGCAAATTTCCAATTTTGTCAGCAAAAAACAGCTTTTTTGACCAAAAAGCACCTTTACTCAGTGAAAACCGAATTTTTTTTCGCCAAAAAGTCGTGTTTTTATCTCAAGAGGTATTTTCATGAGCAAAAAGTGGGGGTTTCAGCCAACAGGTGACGGCGTAAGCGAAAAACCTGGTTTTGAGAGCCAAAATGGCCATTTTTCAGTTTTTTGGGCTAAAAAGCTTTTTTTTCCAGCAAAACAGTGTTTTGGACAGCCAAAATGTGCTTTTTCCGGCCAAAACTTGCGTTTAGCAGTGAAAACGTCGTGTTTCGAGCAAAAGAAAATTCTCAGCAAATTTCCAATTTTGTCAGCAAAAAACAGCTTTTTTGACCAAAAAGCACCTTTACTCAGTGAAAACCGAATTTGTTTTCGCCAAAAAGTCGTGTTTTTATCTCAAGAGGTATTTTCATGAGCAAAAAGTGGGGGTTTCAGCCAACAGGTGACGGCGTAAGCGAAAAACCTGGTTTTGAGAGCCAAAATGGCCATTTTTCAGTTTTTTGGGCTAAAAAGCTTTTTTTTCCAGCAAAACAGTGTTTTGGACAGCCAAAATGTGCTTTTCCCGGCCAAAACTTGCGTTTAGCAGTGAAAACGTCGTGTTTCGAGCAAAAGAAAATTCTCAGCAAATTTCCAATTTTGTCAGCAAAAAACAGCTTTTTTGACCAAAAAGCACCTTTACTCAGTGAAAACCGAATTTTTTTTCGCCAAAAAGTCGTGTTTTTATCTCAAGAGGTATTTTCTTGAGCAAAAAGTGGGGGTTTCAGCCAACAGGTGACGGCGTAAGCGAAAAACCTGGTTTTGAGAGCCAAAATGGCCATTTTTCAGTTTTTTGGGCTAAAAAGCTTTTTTTTCCAGCAAAACAGTGTTTTGGACAGCCAAAATGTGCTTTTCCCGGCCAAAACTTGCGTTTAGCAGTGAAAACGTCGTGTTTCGAGCAAAAGAAAATTCTCAGCAAATTTCCAATTTTGTCAGCAAAAAACAGCTTTTTTGACCAAAAAGCACCTTTACTCAGTGAAAACCGAATTTTTTTTCGCCAAAAAGTCGTGTTTTTATCTCAAGAGGTATTTTCATGAGCAAAAAGTGGGGGTTTCAGCCAACAGGTGACGGCGTAAGCGAAAAACCTGGTTTTGAGAGCCAAAATGGCCATTTTTCAGTTTTTTGGGCTAAAAAGCTTTTTTTTCCAGCAAAACAGTGTTTTGGACAGCCAAAATGTGCTTTTCCCGGCCAAAACTTGCGTTTAGCAGTGAAAACGTCGTGTTTCGAGCAAAAGAAAATTCTCAGCAAATTTCCAATTTTGTCAGCAAAAAACAGCTTTTTTGACCAAAAAGCACCTTTACTCAGTGAAAACCGAATTTTTTTTCGCCAAAAAGTCGTGTTTTTATCTCAAGAGGTATTTTCATGAGCAAAAAGTGGGGGTTTCAGCCAACAGGTGACGACGTAAGCGAAAAACCTGGTTTTGAGAGCCAAAATGGCCATTTTTCAGTTTTTTGGGCTAAAAAGCTTTTTTTTCCAGCAAAACAGTGTTTTGGACAGCCAAAATGTGCTTTTCCCGGCCAAAACTTGCGTTTAGCAGTGAAAACGTCGTGTTTCGAGCAAAAGAAAATTCTCAGCAAATTTCCAATTTTGTCAGCAAAAAACAGCTTTTTTGACCAAAAAGCACCTTTACTCAGTGAAAACCGAATTTTTTTTCGCCAAAAAGTCGTGTTTTTATCTCAAGAGGTATTTTCATGAGCAAAAAGTGGGGGTTTCAGCCAACAGGTGACGGCGTAAGCGAAAAACCTGGTTTTGAGAGCCAAAATGGCCATTTTTCAGTTTTTTGGGCTAAAAAGCTTTTTTTTCCAGCAAAACAGTGTTTTGGACAGCCAAAATGTGCTTTTCCCGGCCAAAACTTGCGTTTAGCAGTGAAAACGTCGTGTTTCGAGCAAAAGAAAATTCTCAGCAAATTTCCAATTTTGTCAGCAAAAAACAGCTTTTTTGACCAAAAAGCACCTTTACTCAGTGAAAACCGAATTTTTTTTCGCCAAAAAGTCGTGTTTTTATCTCAAGAGGTATTTTCATGAGCAAAAAGTGGGGGTTTCAGCCAACAGGTGACGGCGTAAGCGAAAAACCTGGTTTTGAGAGCCAAAATGGCCATTTTTCAGTTTTTTGGGCTAAAAAGCTTTTTTTTCCAGCAAAACAGTGTTTTGGACAGCCAAAATGTGCTTTTCCCGGCCAAAACTTGCGTTTAGCAGTGAAAACGTCGTGTTTCGAGCAAAAGAAAATTCTCAGCAAATTTCCAATTTTGTCAGCAAAAAACAGCTTTTTTGACCAAAAAGCACCTTTACTCAGTGAAAACCGAATTTTTTTTCGCCAAAAAGTCGTGTTTTTATCTCAAGAGGTATTTTCATGAGCAAAAAGTGGGGGTTTCAGCCAACAGGTGACGGCGTAAGCGAAAAACCTGGTTTTGAGAGCCAAAATGGCCATTTTTCAGTTTTTTGGGCTAAAAAGCTTTTTTTTCCAGCAAAACAGTGTTTTGGACAGCCAAAATGTGCTTTTCCCGGCCAAAACTTGCGTTTAGCAGTGAAAACGTCGTGTTTCGAGCAAAAGAAAATTCTCAGCAAATTTCCAATTTTGTCAGCAAAAAACAGCTTTTTTGACCAAAAAGCACCTTTACTCAGTGAAAACCGAATTTTTTTTCGCCAAAAAGTCGTGTTTTTATCTCAAGAGGTATTTTCATGAGCAAAAAGTGGGGGTTTCAGCCAACAGGTGACGGCGTAAGCGAAAAACCTGGTTTTGAGAGCCAAAATGGCCATTTTTCAGTTTTTTGGGCTAAAAAGCTTTTTTTTCCAGCAAAACAGTGTTTTGGACAGCCAAAATGTGCTTTTCCCGGCCAAAACTTGCGTTTAGCAGTGAAAACGTCGTGTTTCGAGCAAAAGAAAATTCTCAGCAAATTTCCAATTTTGTCAGCAAAAAACAGCTTTTTTGACCAAAAAGCACCTTTACTCAGTGAAAACCGAATTTTTTTTCGCCAAAAAGTCGTGTTTTTATCTCAAGAGGTATTTTCATGAGCAAAAAGTGGGGGTTTCAGCCAACAGGTGACGGCGTAAGCGAAAAACCTGGTTTTGAGAGCCAAAATGGCCATTTTTCAGTTTTTTGGGCTAAAAAGCTTTTTGTTCCAGCAAAACAGTGTTTTGGACAGCCAAAATGTGCTTTTCCCGGCCAAAACTTGCGTTTAGCAGTGAAAACGTCGTGTTTCGAGCAAAAGAAAATTCTCAGCAAATTTCCAATTTTGTCAGCAAAAAACAGCTTTTTTGACCAAAAAGCACCTTTACTCAGTGAAAACCGAATTTTTTTTCGCCAAAAAGTCGTGTTTTTATCTCAAGAGGTATTTTCATGAGCAAAAAGTGGGGGTTTCAGCCAACAGGTGACGGCGTAAGCGAAAAACCTGGTTTTGAGAGCCAAAATGGCCATTTTTCAGTTTTTTGGGCTAAAAAGCTTTTTGTTCCAGCAAAACAGTGTTTTGGACAGCCAAAATGTGCTTTTCCCGGCCAAAACTTGCGTTTAGCAGTGAAAACGTCGTGTTTCGAGCAAAAGAAAATTCTCAGCAAATTTCCAATTTTGTCAGCAAAAAACAGCTTTTTTGACCAAAAAGCACCTTTACTCAGTGAAAACCGAATTTTTTTTCGCCAAAAAGTCGTGTTTTTATCTCAAGAGGTATTTTCATGAGCAAAAAGTGGGGGTTTCAGCCAACAGGTGACGGCGTAAGCGAAAAACCTGGTTTTGAGAGCCAAAATGGCCATTTTTCAGTTTTTTGGGCTAAAAAGCTTTTTTTTTCCAGCAAAACAGTGTTTTGGACAGCCAAAATGTGCTTTTCCCGGCCAAAACTTGCGTTTAGCAGTGAAAACGTCGTGTTTCGAGCAAAAGAAAATTCTCAGCAAATTTCCAATTTTGTCAGCAAAAAACAGCTTTTTTGACCAAAAAGCACCTTTACTCAGTGAAAACCGAATTTTTTTTCGCCAAAAAGTCGTGTTTTTATCTCAAGAGGTATTTTCATGAGCAAAAAGTGGGGGTTTCAGCCAACAGGTGACGGCGTAAGCGAAAAACCTGGTTTTGAGAGCCAAAATGGCCATTTTTCAGTTTTTTGGGCTAAAAAGCTTTTTTTTCCAGCAAAACAGTGTTTTGGACAGCCAAAATGTGCTTTTCCCGGCCAAAACTTGCGTTTAGCAGTGAAAACGTCGTGTTTCGAGCAAAAGAAAATTCTCAGCAAATTTCCAATTTTGTCAGCAAAAAACAGCTTTTTTGACCAAAAAGCACCTTTACTCAGTCAAAACCGAATTTTTTTTCGCCAAAAAGTCGTGTTTTTATCTCAAGAGGTATTTTCATGAGCAAAAAGTGGGGGTTTCAGCCAACAGGTGACGGCGTAAGCGAAAAACCTGGTTTTGAGAGCCAAAATGGCCATTTTTCAGTTTTTTGGGCTAAAAAGCTTTTTGTTCCAGCAAAACAGTGTTTTGGACAGCCAAAATGTGCTTTTCCCGGCCAAAACTTGCGTTTAGCAGTGAAAACGTCGTGTTTCGAGCAAAAGAAAATTCTCAGCAAATTTCCAATTTTGTCAGCAAAAAACAGCTTTTTTGACCAAAAAGCACCTTTACTCAGTGAAAACCGAATTTTTTTTCGCCAAAAAGTCGTGTTTTTATCTCAAGAGGTATTTTCATGAGCAAAAAGTGGGGGTTTCAGCCAACAGGTGACGGCGTAAGCGAAAAACCTGGTTTTGAGAGCCAAAATGGCCATTTTTCAGTTTTTTGGGCTAAAAAGCTTTTTTTTTCCAGCAAAACAGTGTTTTGGACAGCCAAAATGTGCTTTTCCCGGCCAAAACTTGCGTTTAGCAGTGAAAACGTCGTGTTTCGAGCAAAAGAAAATTCTCAGCAAATTTCCAATTTTGTCAGCAAAAAACAGCTTTTTTGACCAAAAAGCACCTTTACTCAGTGAAAAGCGAATTTTTTTTCGCCAAAAAGTCGTGTTTTTATCTCAAGAGGTATTTTCATGAGCAAAAAGTGGGGGTTTCAGCCAACAGGTGACGGCGTAAGCGAAAAACCTGGTTTTGAGAGCCAAAATGGCCATTTTTCAGTTTTTTGGGCTAAAAAGCTTTTTTTTCCAGCAAAACAGTGTTTTGGACAGCCAAAATGTGCTTTTCCCGGCCAAAACTTGCGTTTAGCAGTGAAAACGTCGTGTTTCGAGCAAAAGAAAATTCTCAGCAAATTTCCAATTTTGTCAGCAAAAAACAGCTTTTTTGACCAAAAAGCACCTTTACTCAGTGAAAAGCGAATTTTTTTTCGCCAAAAAGTCGTGTTTTTATCTCAAGAGGTATTTTCATGAGCAAAAAGTGGGGGTTTCAGCCAACAGGTGACGGCGTAAGCGAAAAACCTGGTTTTGAGAGCCAAAATGGCCATTTTTCAGTTTTTTGGGCTAAAAAGCTTTTTTTTCCAGCAAAACAGTGTTTTGGACAGCCAAAATGTGCTTTTCCCGGCCAAAACTTGCGTTTAGCAGTGAAAACGTCGTGTTTCGAGCAAAAGAAAATTCTCAGCAAATTTCCAATTTTGTCAGCAAAAAACAGCTTTTTTGACCAAAAAGCACCTTTACTCAGTGAAAACCGAATTTTTTTTCGCCAAAAAGTCGTGTTTTTATCTCAAGAGGTATTTTCATGAGCAAAAAGTGGGGGTTTCAGCCAACAGGTGACGGCGTAAGCGAAAAACCTGGTTTTGAGAGCCAAAATGGCCATTTTTCAGTTTTTTGGGCTAAAAAGCTTTTTTTCCCAGCAAAACAGTGTTTTGGACAGCCAAAATGTGCTTTTCCCGGCCAAAACTTGCGTTTAGCAGTGAAAACGTCGTGTTTCGAGCAAAAGAAAATTCTCAGCAAATTTCCAATTTTGTCAGCAAAAAACAGCTTTTTTGACCAAAAAGCACCTTTACTCAGTCAAAACCGAATTTTTTTTCGCCAAAAAGTCGTGTTTTTATCTCAAGAGGTATTTTCATGAGCAAAAAGTGGGGGTTTCAGCCAACAGGTGACGGCGTAAGCGAAAAACCTGGTTTTGAGAGCCAAAATGGCCATTTTTCAGTTTTTTGGGCTAAAAAGCTTTTTTTTCCAGCAAAACAGTGTTTTGGACAGCCAAAATGTGCTTTTCCCGGCCAAAACTTGCGTTTAGCAGTGAAAACGTCGTGTTTCGAGCAAAAGAAAATTCTCAGCAAATTTCCAATTTTGTCAGCAAAAAACAGCTTTTTTGACCAAAAAGCACCTTTACTCAGTCAAAACCGAATTTTTTTTCGCCAAAAAGTCGTGTTTTTATCTCAAGAGGTATTTTCATGAGCAAAAAGTGGGGGTTTCAGCCAACAGGTGACGGCGTAAGCGAAAAACCTGGTTTTGAGAGCCAAAATGGCCATTTTTCAGTTTTTTGGGCTAAAAAGCTTTTTTTTCCAGCAAAACAGTGTTTTGGACAGCCAAAATGTGCTTTTCCCGGCCAAAACTTGCGTTTAGCAGTGAAAACGTCGTGTTTCGAGCAAAAGAAAATTCTCAGCAAATTTCCAATTTTGTCAGCAAAAAACAGCTTTTTTGACCAAAAAGCACCTTTACTCAGTGAAAACCGAATTTTTTTTCGCCAAAAAGTCGTGTTTTTATCTCAAGAGGTATTTTCATGAGCAAAAAGTGGGGGTTTCAGCCAACAGGTGACGGCGTAAGCGAAAAACCTGGTTTTGAGAGCCAAAATGGCCATTTTTCAGTTTTTTGGGCTAAAAAGCTTTTTTTTCCAGCAAAACAGTGTTTTGGACAGCCAAAATGTGCTTTTCCCGGCCAAAACTTGCGTTTAGCAGTGAAAACGTCGTGTTTCGAGCAAAAGAAAATTCTCAGCAAATTTCCAATTTTGTCAGCAAAAAACAGCTTTTTTGACCAAAAAGCACCTTTACTCAGTGAAAAGCGAATTTTTTTTCGCCAAAAAGTCGTGTTTTTATCTCAAGAGGTATTTTCATGAGCAAAAAGTGGGGGTTTCAGCCAACAGGTGACGGCGTAAGCGAAAAACCTGGTTTTGAGAGCCAAAATGGCCATTTTTCAGTTTTTTGGGCTAAAAAGCTTTTTTTTCCAGCAAAACAGTGTTTTGGACAGCCAAAATGTGCTTTTCCCGGCCAAAACTTGCGTTTAGCAGTGAAAACGTCGTGTTTCGAGCAAAAGAAAATTCTCAGCAAATTTCCAATTTTGTCAGCAAAAAACAGCTTTTTTGACCAAAAAGCACCTTTACTCAGTGAAAACCGAATTTTTTTTCGCCAAAAAGTCGTGTTTTTATCTCAAGAGGTATTTTCATGAGCAAAAAGTGGGGGTTTCAGCCAACAGGTGACGGCGTAAGCGAAAAACCTGGTTTTGAGAGCCAAAATGGCCATTTTTCAGTTTTTTGGGCTAAAAAGCTTTTTTTTCCAGCAAAACAGTGTTTTGGACAGCCAAAATGTGCTTTTCCCGGCCAAAACTTGCGTTTAGCAGTGAAAACGTCGTGTTTCGAGCAAAAGAAAATTTCTCAGCAAATTTCCAATTTTGTCAGCAAAAAACAGCTTTTTTGACCAAAAAGCACCTTTACTCAGTCAAAACCGAATTTTTTTTCGCCAAAAAGTCGTGTTTTTATCTCAAGAGGTATTTTCATGAGCAAAAAGTGGGGGTTTCAGCCAACAGGTGACGGCGTAAGCGAAAAACCTGGTTTTGAGAGCCAAAATGGCCATTTTTCAGTTTTGTGGGCTAAAAAGCTTTTTTTTCCAGCAAAACAGTGTTTTGGACAGCCAAAATGTGCTTTTCCCGGCCAAAACTTGCGTTTAGCAGTGAAAACGTCGTGTTTCGAGCAAAAGAAAATTCTCAGCAAATTTCCAATTTTGTCAGCAAAAAACAGCTTTTTTGACCAAAAAGCACCTTTACTCAGTGAAAACCGAATTTTTTTTCGCCAAAAAGTCGTGTTTTTATCTCAAGAGGTATTTTCATGAGCAAAAAGTGGGGGTTTCAGCCAACAGGTGACGGCGTAAGCGAAAAACCTGGTTTTGAGAGCCAAAATGGCCATTTTTCAGTTTTTTGGGCTAAAAAGCTTTTTTTTCCAGCAAAACAGTGTTTTGGACAGCCAAAATGTGCTTTTCCCGGCCAAAACTTGCGTTTAGCAGTGAAAACGTCGTGTTTCGAGCAAAAGAAAATTCTCAGCAAATTTCCAATTTTGTCAGCAAAAAACAGCTTTTTTGACCAAAAAGCACCTTTACTCAGTGAAAAGCGAATTTTTTTTCGCCAAAAAGTCGTGTTTTTATCTCAAGAGGTATTTTCATGAGCAAAAAGTGGGGGTTTCAGCCAACAGGTGACGGCGTAAGCGAAAAACCTGGTTTTGAGAGCCAAAATGGCCATTTTTCAGTTTTTTGGGCTAAAAAGCTTTTTTTTCCAGCAAAACAGTGTTTTGGACAGCCAAAATGTGCTTTTCCCGGCCAAAACTTGCGTTTAGCAGTGAAAACGTCGTGTTTCGAGCAAAAGAAAATTCTCAGCAAATTTCCAATTTTGTCAGCAAAAAACAGCTTTTTTGACCAAAAAGCACCTTTACTCAGTGAAAACCGAATTTTTTTTCGCCAAAAAGTCGTGCTTTAATCTCAAGAGGTATTTTCATGAGCAAAAAGTGGGGGTTTCAGCCAACAGGTGACGGCGTAAGCGAAAAACCTGGTTTTGAGAGCCAAAATGGCCATTTTTCAGTTTTTTGGGCTAAAAAGCTTTTTTTTCCAGCAAAACAGTGTTTTGGACAGCCAAAATGTGCTTTTCCCGGCCAAAACTTGCGTTTAGCAGTGAAAACGTCGTGTTTCGAGCAAAAGAAAATTCTCAGCAAATTTCCAATTTTGTCAGCAAAAAACAGCTTTTTTGACCAAAAAGCACCTTTACTCAGTGAAAACCGAATTTTTTTTCGCCAAAAAGTCGTGTTTTTATCTCAAGAGGTATTTTCATGAGCAAAAAGTGGGGGTTTCAGCCAACAGGTGACGGCGTAAGCGAAAAACCTGGTTTTGAGAGCCAAAATGGCCATTTTTCAGTTTTTTGGGCTAAAAAGCTTTTTTTTCCAGCAAAACAGTGTTTTGGACAGCCAAAATGTGCTTTTCCCGGCCAAAACTTGCGTTTAGCAGTGAAAACGTCGTGTTTCGAGCAAAAGAAAATTCTCAGCAAATTTCCAATTTTGTCAGCAAAAAACAGCTTTTTTGACCAAAAAGCACCTTTACTCAGTGAAAACCGAATTTTTTTTCGCCAAAAAGTCGTGTTTTTATCTCAAGAGGTATTTTCATGAGCAAAAAGTGGGGGTTTCAGCCAACAGGTGACGGCGTAAGCGAAAAACCTGGTTTTGAGAGCCAAAATGGCCATTTTTCAGTTTTTTGGGCTAAAAAGCTTTTTTTTCCAGCAAAACAGTGTTTTGGACAGCCAAAATGTGCTTTTCCCGGCCAAAACTTGCGTTTAGCAGTGAAAACGTCGTGTTTCGAGCAAAAGAAAATTCTCAGCAAATTTCCAATTTTGTCAGCAAAAAACAGCTTTTTTGACCAAAAAGCACCTTTACTCAGTGAAAACCGAATTTTTTTTCGCCAAAAAGTCGTGTTTTTATCTCAAGAGGTATTTTCATGAGCAAAAAGTGGGGGTTTCAGCCAACAGGTGACGGCGTAAGCGAAAAACCTGGTTTTGAGAGCCAAAATGGCCATTTTTCAGTTTTTTGGGCTAAAAAGCTTTTTTTTCCAGCAAAACAGTGTTTTGGACAGCCAAAATGTGCTTTTCCCGGCCAAAACTTGCGTTTAGCAGTGAAAACGTCGTGTTTCGAGCAAAAGAAAATTCTCAGCAAATTTCCAATTTTGTCAGCAAAAAACAGCTTTTTTGACCAAAAAGCACCTTTACTCAGTGAAAACCGAATTTTTTTTCGCCAAAAAGTCGTGTTTTTATCTCAAGAGGTATTTTCATGAGCAAAAAGTGGGGGTTTCAGCCAACAGGTGACGGCGTAAGCGAAAAACCTGGTTTTGAGAGCCAAAATGGCCATTTTTCAGTTTTTTGGGCTAAAAAGCTTTTTTTTCCAGCAAAACAGTGTTTTGGACAGCCAAAATGTGCTTTTCCCGGCCAAAACTTGCGTTTAGCAGTGAAAACGTCGTGTTTCGAGCAAAAGAAAATTCTCAGCAAATTTCCAATTTTGTCAGCAAAAAACAGCTTTTTTGACCAAAAAGCACCTTTACTCAGTGAAAACCGAATTTTTTTTCGCCAAAAAGTCGTGTTTTTATCTCAAGAGGTATTTTCATGAGCAAAAAGTGGGGGTTTCAGCCAACAGGTGACGGCGTAAGCGAAAAACCTGGTTTTGAGAGCCAAAATGGCCATTTTTCAGTTTTTTGGGCTAAAAAGCTTTTTTTTCCAGCAAAACAGTGTTTTGGACAGCCAAAATGTGCTTTTCCCGGCCAAAACTTGCGTTTAGCAGTGAAAACGTCGTGTTTCGAGCAAAAGAAAATTCTCAGCAAATTTCCAATTTTGTCAGCAAAAAACAGCTTTTTTGACCAAAAAGCACCTTTACTCAGTGAAAACCGAATTTTTTTTCGCCAAAAAGTCGTGTTTTTATCTCAAGAGGTATTTTCATGAGCAAAAAGTGGGGGTTTCAGCCAACAGGTGACGGCGTAAGCGAAAAACCTGGTTTTGAGAGCCAAAATGGCCATTTTTCAGTTTTTTGGGCTAAAAAGCTTTTTTTTCCAGCAAAACAGTGTTTTGGACAGCCAAAATGTGCTTTTCCCGGCCAAAACTTGCGTTTAGCAGTGAAAACGTCGTGTTTCGAGCAAAAGAAAATTCTCAGCAAATTTCCAATTTTGTCAGCAAAAAACAGCTTTTTTGACCAAAAAGCACCTTTACTCAGTGAAAACCGAATTTTTTTTCGCCAAAAAGTCGTGTTTTTATCTCAAGAGGTATTTTCATGAGCAAAAAGTGGGGGTTTCAGCCAACAGGTGACGGCGTAAGCGAAAAACCTGGTTTTGAGAGCCAAAATGGCCATTTTTCAGTTTTTTGGGCTAAAAAGCTTTTTTTTCCAGCAAAACAGTGTTTTGGACAGCCAAAATGTGCTTTTCCCGGCCAAAACTTGCGTTTAGCAGTGAAAACGTCGTGTTTCGAGCAAAAGAAAATTCTCAGCAAATTTCCAATTTTGTCAGCAAAAAACAGCTTTTTTGACCAAAAAGCACCTTTACTCAGTGAAAACCGAATTTTTTTTCGCCAAAAAGTCGTGTTTTTATCTCAAGAGGTATTTTCATGAGCAAAAAGTGGGGGTTTCAGCCAACAGGTGACGGCGTAAGCGAAAAACCTGGTTTTGAGAGCCAAAATGGCCATTTTTCAGTTTTTTGGGCTAAAAAGCTTTTTTTTCCAGCAAAACAGTGTTTTGGACAGCCAGAATGTGCTTTTCCCGGCCAAAACTTGCGTTTAGCAGTGAAAACGTCGTGTTTCGAGCAAAAGAAAATTCTCAGCAAATTTCCAATTTTGTCAGCAAAAAACAGCTTTTTTGACCAAAAAGCACCTTTACTCAGTGAAAACCGAATTTTTTTTCGCCAAAAAGTCGTGTTTTTATCTCAAGAGGTATTTTCATGAGCAAAAAGTGGGGGTTTCAGCCAACAGGTGACGGCGTAAGCGAAAAACCTGGTTTTGAGAGCCAAAATGGCCATTTTTCAGTTTTTTGGGCTAAAAAGCTTTTTTTTCCAGCAAAACAGTGTTTTGGACAGCCAAAATGTGCTTTTCCCGGCCAAAACTTGCGTTTAGCAGTGAAAACGTCGTGTTTCGAGCAAAAGAAAATTCTCAGCAAATTTCCAATTTTGTCAGCAAAAAACAGCTTTTTTGACCAAAAAGCACCTTTACTCAGTGAAAACCGAATTTTTTTTCGCCAAAAAGTCGTGTTTTTATCTCAAGAGGTATTTTCATGAGCAAAAAGTGGGGGTTTCAGCCAACAGGTGACGGCGTAAGCGAAAAACCTGGTTTTGAGAGCCAAAATGGCCATTTTTCAGTTTTGTGGGCTAAAAAGCTTTTTTTTCCAGCAAAACAGTGTTTTGGACAGCCAAAATGTGCTTTTCCCGGCCAAAACTTGCGTTTAGCAGTGAAAACGTCGTGTTTCGAGCAAAAGAAAATTCTCAGCAAATTTCCAATTTTGTCAGCAAAAAACAGCTTTTTTGACCAAAAAGCACCTTTACTCAGTGAAAACCGAATTTTTTTTCGCCAAAAAGTCGTGTTTTTATCTCAAGAGGTATTTTCATGAGCAAAAAGTGGGGGTTTCAGCCAACAGGTGACGGCGTAAGCGAAAAACCTGGTTTTGAGAGCCAAAATGGCCATTTTTCAGTTTTTTGGGCTAAAAAGCTTTTTTTTCCAGCAAAACAGTGTTTTGGACAGCCAAAATGTGCTTTTCCCGGCCAAAACTTGCGTTTAGCAGTGAAAACGTCGTGTTTCGAGCAAAAGAAAATTCTCAGCAAATTTCCAATTTTGTCAGCAAAAAACAGCTTTTTTGACCAAAAAGCACCTTTACTCAGTGAAAACCGAATTTTTTTTCGCCAAAAAGTCGTGTTTTTATCTCAAGAGGTATTTTCATGAGCAAAAAGTGGGGGTTTCAGCCAACAGGTGACGGCGTAAGCGAAAAACCTGGTTTTGAGAGCCAAAATGGCCATTTTTCAGTTTTTTGGGCTAAAAAGCTTTTTTTTCCAGCAAAACAGTGTTTTGGACAGCCAAAATGTGCTTTTCCCGGCCAAAACTTGCGTTTAGCAGTGAAAACGTCGTGTTTCGAGCAAAAGAAAATTCTCAGCAAATTTCCAATTTTGTCAGCAAAAAACAGCTTTTTTGACCAAAAAGCACCTTTACTCAGTGAAAACCGAATTTTTTTTCGCCAAAAAGTCGTGTTTTTATCTCAAGAGGTATTTTCATGAGCAAAAAGTGGGGGTTTCAGCCAACAGGTGACGGCGTAAGCGAAAAACCTGGTTTTGAGAGCCAAAATGGCCATTTTTCAGTTTTTTGGGCTAAAAAGCTTTTTTTTCCAGCAAAACAGTGTTTTGGACAGCCAAAATGTGCTTTTCCCGGCCAAAACTTGCGTTTAGCAGTGAAAACGTCGTGTTTCGAGCAAAAGAAAATTCTCAGCAAATTTCCAATTTTGTCAGCAAAAAACAGCTTTTTTGACCAAAAAGCACCTTTACTCAGTGAAAACCGAATTTTTTTTCGCCAAAAAGTCGTGTTTTTATCTCAAGAGGTATTTTCATGAGCAAAAAGTGGGGGTTTCAGCCAACAGGTGACGGCGTAAGCGAAAAACATGGTTTTGAGAGCCAAAATGGCCATTTTTCAGTTTTTTGGGCTAAAAAGCTTTTTTTTCCAGCAAAACAGTGTTTTGGACAGCCAAAATGTGCTTTTCCCGGCCAAAACTTGCGTTTAGCAGTGAAAACGTCGTGTTTCGAGCAAAAGAAAATTCTCAGCAAATTTCCAATTTTGTCAGCAAAAAACAGCTTTTTTGACCAAAAAGCACCTTTACTCAGTCAAAACCGAATTTTTTTTCGCCAAAAAGTCGTGTTTTTATCTCAAGAGGTATTTTCATGAGCAAAAAGTGGGGGTTTCAGCCAACAGGTGACGGCGTAAGCGAAAAACCTGGTTTTGAGAGCCAAAATGGCCATTTTTCAGTTTTTTGGGCTAAAAAGCTTTTTTTTCCAGCAAAACAGTGTTTTGGACAGCCAAAATGTGCTTTTCCCGGCCAAAACTTGCGTTTAGCAGTGAAAACGTCGTGTTTCGAGCAAAAGAAAATTCTCAGCAAATTTCCAATTTTGTCAGCAAAAAACAGCTTTTTTGACCAAAAAGCACCTTTACTCAGTCAAAACCGAATTTTTTTTCGCCAAAAAGTCGTGTTTTTATCTCAAGAGGTATTTTCATGAGCAAAAAGTGGGGGTTTCAGCCAACAGGTGACGGCGTAAGCGAAAAACCTGGTTTTGAGAGCCAAAATGGCCATTTTTCAGTTTTTTGGGCTAAAAAGCTTTTTTTTCCAGCAAAACAGTGTTTTGGACAGCCAAAATGTGCTTTTCCCGGCCACAACTTGCGTTTAGCAGTGAAAACGTCGTGTTTCGAGCAAAAGAAAATTCTCAGCAAATTTCCAATTTTGTCAGCAAAAAACAGCTTTTTTGACCAAAAAGCACCTTTACTCAGTGAAAACCGAATTTGTTTTCGCCAAAAAGTCGTGTTTTTATCTCAAGAGGTATTTTCATGAGCAAAAAGTGGGGGTTTCAGCCAACAGGTGACGGCGTAAGCGCAAAACCTGGTTTTGAGAGCCAAAATGGCCATTTTTCAGTTTTTTGGGCTAAAAAGCTTTTTTTTCCAGCAAAACAGTGTTTTGGACAGCCAAAATGTGCTTTTCCCGGCCAAAACTTGCGTTTAGCAGTGAAAACGTCGTGTTTCGAGCAAAAGAAAATTCTCAGCAAATTTCCAATTTTGTCAGCAAAAAACAGCTTTTTTGACCAAAAAGCACCTTTACTCAGTCAAAACCGAATTTTTTTTCGCCAAAAAGTCGTGTTTTTATCTCAAGAGGTATTTTCATGAGCAAAAAGTGGGGGTTTCAGCCAACAGGTGACGGCGTAAGCGAAAAACCTGGTTTTGAGAGCCAAAATGGCCATTTTTCAGTTTTTTGGGCTAAAAAGCTTTTTTTTCCAGCAAAACAGTGTTTTGGACAGCCAAAATGTGCTTTTCCCGGCCAAAACTTGCGTTTAGCAGTGAAAACGTCGTGTTTCGAGCAAAAGAAAATTCTCAGCAAATTTCCAATTTTGTCAGCAAAAAACAGCTTTTTTGACCAAAAAGCACCTTTACTCAGTCAAAACCGAATTTTTTTTCGCCAAAAAGTCGTGTTTTTATCTCAAGAGGTATTTTCATGAGCAAAAAGTGGGGGTTTCAGCCAACAGGTGACGGCGTAAGCGCAAAACCTGGTTTTGAGAGCCAAAATGGCCATTTTTCAGTTTTTTGGGCTAAAAAGCTTTTTTTTCCAGCAAAACAGTGTTTTGGACAGCCAAAATGTGCTTTTCCCGGCCAAAACTTGCGTTTAGCAGTGAAAACGTCGTGTTTCGAGCAAAAGAAAATTCTCAGCAAATTTCCAATTTTGTCAGCAAAAAACAGCTTTTTTGACCAAAAAGCACCTTTACTCAGTCAAAACCGAATTTTTTTTCGCCAAAAAGTCGTGTTTTTATCTCAAGAGGTATTTTCATGAGCAAAAAGTGGGGGTTTCAGCCAACAGGTGACGGCGTAAGCGAAAAACCTGGTTTTGAGAGCCAAAATGGCCATTTTTCAGTTTTTTGGGCTAAAAAGCTTTTTTTTCCAGCAAAACAGTGTTTTGGACAGCCAAAATGTGCTTTTCCCGGCCAAAACTTGCGTTTAGCAGTGAAAACGTCGTGTTTCGAGCAAAAGAAAATTCTCAGCAAATTTCCAATTTTGTCAGCAAAAAACAGCTTTTTTGACCAAAAAGCACCTTTACTCAGTCAAAACCGAATTTTTTTTCGCCAAAAAGTCGTGTTTTTATCTCAAGAGGTATTTTCATGAGCAAAAAGTGGGGGTTTCAGCCAACAGGTGACGGCGTAAGCGAAAAACCTGGTTTTGAGAGCCAAAATGGCCATTTTTCAGTTTTTTGGGCTAAAAAGCTTTTTTTTCCAGCAAAACAGTGTTTTGGACAGCCAAAATGTGCTTTTCCCGGCCAAAACTTGCGTTTAGCAGTGAAAACGTCGTGTTTCGAGCAAAAGAAAATTCTCAGCAAATTTCCAATTTTGTCAGCAAAAAACAGCTTTTTTGACCAAAAAGCACCTTTACTCAGTGAAAACCGAATTTTTTTTCGCCAAAAAGTCGTGTTTTTATCTCAAGAGGTATTTTCATGAGCAAAAAGTGGGGGTTTCAGCCAACAGGTGACGGCGTAAGCGAAAAACCTGGTTTTGAGAGCCAAAATGGCCATTTTTCAGTTTTTTGGGCTAAAAAGCTTTTTTTTCCAGCAAAACAGTGTTTTGGACAGCCAAAATGTGCTTTTCCCGGCCAAAACTTGCGTTTAGCAGTGAAAACGTCGTGTTTCGAGCAAAAGAAAATTCTCAGCAAATTTCCAATTTTGTCAGCAAAAAACAGCTTTTTTGACCAAAAAGCACCTTTACTCAGTCAAAACCGAATTTGTTTTCGCCAAAAAGTCGTGTTTTTATCTCAAGAGGTATTTTCATGAGCAAAAAGTGGGGGTTTCAGCCAACAGGTGACGGCGTAAGCGAAAAACCTGGTTTTGAGAGCCAAAATGGCCATTTTTCAGTTTTTTGGGCTAAAAAGCTTTTTTTTCCAGCAAAACAGTGTTTTGGACAGCCAAAATGTGCTTTTCCCGGCCAAAACTTGCGTTTAGCAGTGAAAACGTCGTGTTTCGAGCAAAAGAAAATTCTCAGCAAATTTCCAATTTTGTCAGCAAAAAACAGCTTTTTTGACCAAAAAGCACCTTTACTCAGTCAAAACCGAATTTTTTTTCGCCAAAAAGTCGTGTTTTTATCTCAAGAGGTATTTTCATGAGCAAAAAGTGGGGGTTTCAGCCAACAGGTGACGGCGTAAGCGAAAAACCTGGTTTTGAGAGCCAAAATGGCCATTTTTCAGTTTTTTGGGCTAAAAAGCTTTTTTTTCCAGCAAAACAGTGTTTTGGACACCCAAAATGTGCTTTTCCCGGCCAAAACTTGCGTTTAGCAGTGAAAACGTCGTGTTTCGAGCAAAAGAAAATTCTCAGCAAATTTCCAATTTTGTCAGCAAAAAACAGCTTTTTTGACCAAAAAGCACCTTTACTCAGTGAAAACCGAATTTTTTTTCGCCAAAAAGTCGTGTTTTTATCTCAAGAGGTATTTTCATGAGCAAAAAGTGGGGGTTTCAGCCAACAGGTGACGGCGTAAGCGAAAAACCTGGTTTTGAGAGCCAAAATGGCCATTTTTCAGTTTTTTGGGCTAAAAAGCTTTTTTTTCCAGCAAAACAGTGTTTTGGACAGCCAAAATGTGCTTTTCCCGGCCAAAACTTGCGTTTAGCAGTGAAAACGTCGTGTTTCGAGCAAAAGAAAATTCTCAGCAAATTTCCAATTTTGTCAGCAAAAAACAGCTTTTTTGACCAAAAAGCACCTTTACTCAGTCAAAACCGAATTTTTTTTCGCCAAAAAGTCGTGTTTTTATCTCACGAGGTATTTTCATGAGCAAAAAGTGGGGGTTTCAGCCAACAGGTGACGGCGTAAGCGAAAAACCTGGTTTTGAGAGCCAAAATGGCCATTTTTCAGTTTTTTGGGCTAAAAAGCTTTTTTTTCCAGCAAAACAGTGTTTTGGACACCCAAAATGTGCTTTTCCCGGCCAAAACTTGCGTTTAGCAGTGAAAACGTCGTGTTTCGAGCAAAAGAAAATTCTCAGCAAATTTCCAATTTTGTCAGCAAAAAACAGCTTTTTTGACCAAAAAGCACCTTTACTCAGTGAAAACCGAATTGTTTTTCGCCAAAAAGTCGTGTTTTTATCTCAAGAGGTATTTTCATGAGCAAAAAGTGGGGGTTTCAGCCAACAGGTGACGGCGTAAGCGAAAAACCTGGTTTTGAGAGCCAAAATGGCCATTTTTCAGTTTTTTGGGCTAAAAAGCTTTTTTTTCCAGCAAAACAGTGTTTTGGACACCCAAAATGTGCTTTTCCCGGCCAAAACTTGCGTTTAGCAGTGAAAACGTCGTGTTTCGAGCAAAAGAAAATTCTCAGCAAATTTCCAATTTTGTCAGCAAAAAACAGCTTTTTTGACCAAAAAGCACCTTTACTCAGTCAAAACCGAATTTTTTTTCGCCAAAAAGTCGTGTTTTTATCTCAAGAGGTATTTTCATGAGCAAAAAGTGGGGGTTTCAGCCAACAGGTGACGGCGTAAGCGAAAAACCTGGTTTTGAGAGCCAAAATGGCCATTTTTCAGTTTTTTGGGCTAAAAAGCTTTTTTTCCCAGCAAAACAGTGTTTTGGACAGCCAAAATGTGCTTTTCCCGGCCAAAACTTGCGTTTAGCAGTGAAAACGTCGTGTTTCGAGCAAAAGAAAATTCTCAGCAAATTTCCAATTTTGTCAGCAAAAAACAGCTTTTTTGACCAAAAAGCACCTTTACTCAGTCAAAACCGAATTTTTTTTCGCCAAAAAGTCGTGTTTTTATCTCAAGAGGTATTTTCATGAGCAAAAAGTGGGGGTTTCAGCCAACAGGTGACGGCGTAAGCGAAAAACCTGGTTTTGAGAGCCAAAATGGCCATTTTTCAGTTTTTTGGGCTAAAAAGCTTTTTTTCCCAGCAAAACAGTGTTTTGGACAGCCAAAATGTGCTTTTCCCGGCCAAAACTTGCGTTTAGCAGTGAAAACGTCGTGTTTCGAGCAAAAGAAAATTCTCAGCAAATTTCCAATTTTGTCAGCAAAAAACAGCTTTTTTGACCAAAAAGCACCTTTACTCAGTGAAAACCGAATTTGTTTTCGCCAAAAAGTCGTGTTTTTATCTCAAGAGGTATTTTCATGAGCAAAAAGTGGGGGTTTCAGCCAACAGGTGACGGCGTAAGCGAAAAACCTGGTTTTGAGAGCCAAAATGGCCATTTTTCAGTTTTTTGGGCTAAAAAGCTTTTTTTCCAGCAAAACAGTGTTTTGGACAGCCAAAATGTGCTTTTCCCGGCCAAAACTTGCGTTTAGCAGTGAAAACGTCGTGTTTCGAGCAAAAGAAAATTCTCAGCAAATTTCCAATTTTGTCAGCAAAAAACAGCTTTTTTGACCAAAAAGCACCTTTACTCAGTCAAAACCGAATTTTTTTTCGCCAAAAAGTCGTGTTTTTATCTCAAGAGGTATTTTCATGAGCAAAAAGTGGGGGTTTCAGCCAACAGGTGACGGCGTAAGCGAAAAACCTGGTTTTGATAGCCAAAATGGCCATTTTTCAGTTTTTTGGGCTAAAAAGCTTTTTTTTCCAGCAAAACAGTGTTTTGGACAGCCAAAATGTGCTTTTCCCGGCCAAAACTTGCGTTTAGCAGTGAAAACGTCGTGTTTCGAGCAAAAGAAAATTCTCAGCAAATTTCCAATTTTGTCAGCAAAAAACAGCTTTTTTGACCAAAAAGCACCTTTACTCAGTCAAAACCGAATTTGTTTTCGCCAAAAAGTCGTGTTTTTATCTCAAGAGGTATTTTCATGAGCAAAAAGTGGGGCTTTCAGCCAACAGGTGACGGCGTAAGCGAAAAACCTGGTTTTGAGAGCCAAAATGGCCATTTTTCAGTTTTTTGGGCTAAAAAGCTTTTTTTTCCAGCAAAACAGTGTTTTGGACAGCCAAAATGTGCTTTTCCCGGCCAAAACTTGCGTTTAGCAGTGAAAACGTCGTGTTTCGAGCAAAAGAAAATTCTCAGCAAATTTCCAATTTTGTCAGCAAAAAACAGCTTTTTTGACCAAAAAGCACCTTTACTCAGTCAAAACCGAATTTGTTTTCGCCAAAAAGTCGTGTTTTTATCTCAAGAGGTATTTTCATGAGCAAAAAGTGGGGGTTTCAGCCAACAGGTGACGGCGTAAGCGAAAAACCTGGTTTTGAGAGCCAAAATGGCCATTTTTCAGTTTTTTGGGCTAAAAAGCTTTTTTTTCCAGCAAAACAGTGTTTTGGACAGCCAAAATGTGCTTTTCCCGGCCAAAACTTGCGTTTAGCAGTGAAAACGTCGTGTTTCGAGCAAAAGAAAATTCTCAGCAAATTTCCAATTTTGTCAGCAAAAAACAGCTTTTTTGACCAAAAAGCACCTTTACTCAGTCAAAACCGAATTTTTTTTCGCCAAAAAGTCGTGTTTTTATCTCAAGAGGTATTTTCATGAGCAAAAAGTGGGGGTTTCAGCCAACAGGTGACGGCGTAAGCGAAAAACCTGGTTTTGAGAGCCAAAATGGCCATTTTTCAGTTTTTTGGGCTAAAAAGCTTTTTTTTCCAGCAAAACAGTGTTTTGGACAGCCAAAATGTGCTTTTCCCGGCCAAAACTTGCGTTTAGCAGTGAAAACGTCGTGTTTCGAGCAAAAGAAAATTCTCAGCAAATTTCCAATTTTGTCAGCAAAAAACAGCTTTTTTGACCAAAAAGCACCTTTACTCAGTCAAAACCGAATTTTTTTTCGCCAAAAAGTCGTGTTTTTATCTCAAGAGGTATTTTCATGAGCAAAAAGTGGGGGTTTCAGCCAACAGGTGACGGCGTAAGCGAAAAACCTGGTTTTGAGAGCCAAAATGGCCATTTTTCAGTTTTTTGGGCTAAAAAGCTTTTTTTTCCAGCAAAACAGTGTTTTGGACAGCCAAAATGTGCTTTTCCCGGCCAAAACTTGCGTTTAGCAGTGAAAACGTCGTGTTTCGAGCAAAAGAAAATTCTCAGCAAATTTCCAATTTTGTCAGCAAAAAACAGCTTTTTTGACCAAAAAGCACCTTTACTCAGTCAAAACCGAATTTTTTTTCGCCAAAAAGTCGTGTTTTTATCTCAAGAGGTATTTTCATGAGCAAAAAGTGGGGGTTTCAGCCAACAGGTGACGGCGTAAGCGAAAAACCTGGTTTTGAGAGCCAAAATGGCCATTTTTCAGTTTTTTGGGCTAAAAAGCTTTTTTTTCCAGCAAAACAGTGTTTTGGACAGCCAAAATGTGCTTTTCCCGGCCAAAACTTGCGTTTAGCAGTGAAAACGTCGTGTTTCGAGCAAAAGAAAATTCTCAGCAAATTTCCAATTTTGTCAGCAAAAAACAGCTTTTTTGACCAAAAAGCACCTTTACTCAGTCAAAACCGAATTTTTTTTCGCCAAAAAGTCGTGTTTTTATCTCAAGAGGTATTTTCATGAGCAAAAAGTGGGGGTTTCAGCCAACAGGTGACGGCGTAAGCGAAAAACCTGGTTTTGAGAGCCAAAATGGCCATTTTTCAGTTTTTTGGGCTAAAAAGCTTTTTTTTCCAGCAAAACAGTGTTTTGGACAGCCAAAATGTGCTTTTCCCGGCCAAAACTTGCGTTTAGCAGTGAAAACGTCGTGTTTCGAGCAAAAGAAAATTCTCAGCAAATTTCCAATTTTGTCAGCAAAAAACAGCTTTTTTGACCAAAAAGCACCTTTACTCAGTGAAAACCGAATTTTTTTTCGCCAAAAAGTCGTGTTTTTATCTCAAGAGGTATTTTCATGAGCAAAAAGTGGGGGTTTCAGCCAACAGGTGACGGCGTAAGCGAAAAACCTGGTTTTGAGAGCCAAAATGGCCATTTTTCAGTTTTTTGGGCTAAAAAGCTTTTTTTTCCAGCAAAACAGTGTTTTGGACAGCCAAAATGTGCTTTTCCCGGCCAAAACTTGCGTTTAGCAGTGAAAACGTCGTGTTTCGAGCAAAAGAAAATTCTCAGCAAATTTCCAATTTTGTCAGCAAAAAACAGCTTTTTTGACCAAAAAGCACCTTTACTCAGTGAAAACCGAATTTTTTTTCGCCAAAAAGTCGTGTTTTTATCTCAAGAGGTATTTTCATGAGCAAAAAGTGGGGGTTTCAGCCAACAGGTGACGGCGTAAGCGAAAAACCTGGTTTTGAGAGCCAAAATGGCCATTTTTCAGTTTTTTGGGCTAAAAAGCTTTTTTTTCCAGCAAAACAGTGTTTTGGACAGCCAAAATGTGCTTTTCCCGGCCAAAACTTGCGTTTAGCAGTGAAAACGTCGTGTTTCGAGCAAAAGAAAATTCTCAGCAAATTTCCAATTTTGTCAGCAAAAAACAGCTTTTTTGACCAAAAAGCACCTTTACTCAGTGAAAACCGAATTTTTTTTCGCCAAAAAGTCGTGTTTTTATCTCAAGAGGTATTTTCATGAGCAAAAAGTGGGGGTTTCAGCCAACAGGTGACGGCGTAAGCGAAAAACCTGGTTTTGAGAGCCAAAATGGCCATTTTTCAGTTTTTTGGGCTAAAAAGCTTTTTTTTCCAGCAAAACAGTGTTTTGGACAGCCAAAATGTGCTTTTCCCGGCCAAAACTTGCGTTTAGCAGTGAAAACGTCGTGTTTCGAGCAAAAGAAAATTCTCAGCAAATTTCCAATTTTGTCAGCAAAAAACAGCTTTTTTGACCAAAAAGCACCTTTACTCAGTGAAAACCGAATTTTTTTTCGCCAAAAAGTCGTGTTTTTATCTCAAGAGGTATTTTCATGAGCAAAAAGTGGGGGTTTCAGCCAACAGGTGACGGCGTAAGCGAAAAACCTGGTTTTGAGAGCCAAAATGGCCATTTTTCAGTTTTTTGGGCTAAAAAGCTTTTTGTTCCAGCAAAACAGTGTTTTGGACAGCCAAAATGTGCTTTTCCCGGCCAAAACTTGCGTTTAGCAGTGAAAACGTCGTGTTTCGAGCAAAAGAAAATTCTCAGCAAATTTCCAATTTTGTCAGCAAAAAACAGCTTTTTTGACCAAAAAGCACCTTTACTCAGTGAAAACCGAATTTTTTTTCGCCAAAAAGTCGTGTTTTTATCTCAAGAGGTATTTTCATGAGCAAAAAGTGGGGGTTTCAGCCAACAGGTGACGGCGTAAGCGAAAAACCTGGTTTTGAGAGCCAAAATGGCCATTTTTCAGTTTTTTGGGCTAAAAAGCTTTTTTTTCCAGCAAAACAGTGTTTTGGACAGCCAAAATGTGCTTTTCCCGGCCAAAACTTGCGTTTAGCAGTGAAAACGTCGTGTTTCGAGCAAAAGAAAATTCTCAGCAAATTTCCAATTTTGTCAGCAAAAAAACAGCTTTTTTGACCAAAAAGCACCTTTACTCAGTGAAAACCGAATTTTTTTTCGCCAAAAAGTCGTGTTTTTATCTCAAGAGGTATTTTCATGAGCAAAAAGTGGGGGTTTCAGCCAACAGGTGACGGCGTAAGCGAAAAACCTGGTTTTGAGAGCCAAAATGGCCATTTTTCAGTTTTTTGGGCTAAAAAGCTTTTTTTTCCAGCAAAACAGTGTTTTGGACAGCCAAAATGTGCTTTTCCCGGCCAAAACTTGCGTTTAGCAGTGAAAACGTCGTGTTTCGAGCAAAAGAAAATTCTCAGCAAATTTCCAATTTTGTCAGCAAAAAACAGCTTTTTTTGACCAAAAAGCACCTTTACTCAGTCAAAACCGAATTTTTTTTCGCCAAAAAGTCGTGTTTTTATCTCAAGAGGTATTTTCATGAGCAAAAAGTGGGGGTTTCAGCCAACAGGTGACGGCGTAAGCGAAAAACCTGGTTTTGAGAGCCAAAATGGCCATTTTTCAGTTTTTTGGGCTAAAAAGCTTTTTTTTCCAGCAAAACAGTGTTTTGGACACCCAAAATGTGCTTTTCCCGGCCAAAACTTGCGTTTAGCAGTGAAAACGTCGTGTTTCGAGCAAAAGAAAATTCTCAGCAAATTTCCAATTTTGTCAGCAAAAAACAGCTTTTTTGACCAAAAAGCACCTTTACTCAGTGAAAACCGAATTTTTTTTCGCCAAAAAGTCGTGTTTTTATCTCAAGAGGTATTTTCATGAGCAAAAAGTGGGGGTTTCAGCCAACAGGTGACGGCGTAAGCGAAAAACCTGGTTTTGAGAGCCAAAATGGCCATTTTTCAGTTTTTTGGGCTAAAAAGCTTTTTTTTCCAGCAAAACAGTGTTTTGGACAGCCAAAATGTGCTTTTCCCGGCCAAAACTTGCGTTTAGCAGTGAAAACGTCGTGTTTCGAGCAAAAGAAAATTCTCAGCAAATTTCCAATTTTGTCAGCAAAAAACAGCTTTTTTGACCAAAAAGCACCATTACTCAGTCAAAACCGAATTTTTTTTCGCCAAAAAGTCGTGTTTTTATCTCAAGAGGTATTTTCATGAGCAAAAAGTGGGGGTTTCAGCCAACAGGTGACGGCGTAAGCGAAAAACCTGGTTTTGAGAGCCAAAATGGCCATTTTTCAGTTTTTTGGGCTAAAAAGCTTTTTTTTCCAGCAAAACAGTGTTTTGGACAGCCAAAATGTGCTTTTCCCGGCCAAAACTTGCGTTTAGCAGTGAAAACGTCGTGTTTCGAGCAAAAGAAAATTCTCAGCAAATTTCCAATTTTGTCAGCAAAAAACAGCTTTTTTGACCAAAAAGCACCTTTACTCAGTCAAAACCGAATTTTTTTTCGCCAAAAAGTCGTGTTTTTATCTCAAGAGGTATTTTCATGAGCAAAAAGTGGGGGTTTCAGCCAACAGGTGACGGCGTAAGCGAAAAACCTGGTTTTGTGAGCCAAAATGGCCATTTTTCAGTTTTTTGGGCTAAAAAGCTTTTTTTCCCAGCAAAATAGTGTTTTGGACAGCCAAAATGTGCTTTTCCCGGCCAAAACTTGCGTTTAGCAGTGAAAACGTCGTGTTTCGAGCAAAAGAAAATTCTCAGCAAATTTCCAATTTTGTCAGCAAAAAACAGCTTTTTTGACCAAAAAGCACCTTTACTCAGTCAAAACCGAATTTTTTTTCGCCAAAAAGTCGTGTTTTTATCTCAAGAGGTATTTTCATGAGCAAAAAGTGGGGGTTTCAGCCAACAGGTGACGGCGTAAGCGAAAAACCTGGTTTTGAGAGCCAAAATGGCCATTTTTCAGTTTTTTGGGCTAAAAAGCTTTTTTTTCCAGCAAAACAGTGTTTTGGACAGCCAAAATGTGCTTTTCCCGGCCAAAACTTGCGTTTAGCAGTGAAAACGTCGTGTTTCGAGCAAAAGAAAATTCTCAGCAAATTTCCAATTTTGTCAGCAAAAAACAGCTTTTTTGACCAAAAAGCACCTTTACTCAGTGAAAACCGAATTTTTTTTCGCCAAAAAGTCGTGTTTTTATCTCAAGAGGTATTTTCATGAGCAAAAAGTGGGGGTTTCAGCCAACAGGTGACGGCGTAAGCGAAAAACCTGGTTTTGAGAGCCAAAATGGCCATTTTTCAGTTTTTTGGGCTAAAAAGCTTTTTTTTCCAGCAAAACAGTGTTTTGGACAGCCAAAATGTGCTTTTCCCGGCCAAAACTTGCGTTTAGCAGTGAAAACGTCGTGTTTCGAGCAAAAGAAAATTCTCAGCAAATTTCCAATTTTGTCAGCAAAAAACAGCTTTTTTGACCAAAAAGCACCTTTACTCAGTGAAAACCGAATTTTTTTTCGCCAAAAAGTCGTGTTTTTATCTCAAGAGGTATTTTCATGAGCAAAAAGTGGGGGTTTCAGCCAACAGGTGACGGCGTAAGCGAAAAACCTGGTTTTGAGAGCCAAAATGGCCATTTTTCAGTTTTTTGGGCTAAAAAGCTTTTTTTTCCAGCAAAACAGTGTTTTGGACAGCCAAAATGTGCTTTTCCCGGCCAAAACTTGCGTTTAGCAGTGAAAACGTCGTGTTTCGAGCAAAAGAAAATTCTCAGCAAATTTCCAATTTTGTCAGCAAAAAACAGCTTTTTTGACCAAAAAGCACCTTTACTCAGTGAAAACCGAATTTTTTTTCGCCAAAAAGTCGTGTTTTTATCTCAAGAGGTATTTTCATGAGCAAAAAGTGGGGGTTTCAGCCAACAGGTGACGGCGTAAGCGAAAAACCTGGTTTTGAGAGCCAAAATGGCCATTTTTCAGTTTTTTGGGCTAAAAAGCTTTTTTTTCCAGCAAAACAGTGTTTTGGACAGCCAAAATGTGCTTTTCCCGGCCAAAACTTGCGTTTAGCAGTGAAAACGTCGTGTTTCGAGCAAAAGAAAATTCTCAGCAAATTTCCAATTTTGTCAGCAAAAAACAGCTTTTTTGACCAAAAAGCACCTTTACTCAGTGAAAACCGAATTTTTTTTCGCCAAAAAGTCGTGTTTTTATCTCAAGAGGTATTTTCATGAGCAAAAAGTGGGGGTTTCAGCCAACAGGTGACGGCGTAAGCGAAAAACCTGGTTTTGAGAGCCAAAATGGCCATTTTTCAGTTTTTTGGGCTAAAAAGCTTTTTTTTCCAGCAAAACAGTGTTTTGGACACCCAAAATGTGCTTTTCCCGGCCAAAACTTGCGTTTAGCAGTGAAAACGTCGTGTTTCGAGCAAAAGAAAATTCTCAGCAAATTTCCAATTTTGTCAGCAAAAAACAGCTTTTTTGACCAAAAAGCACCTTTACTCAGTGAAAACCGAATTTTTTTTCGCCAAAAAGTCGTGTTTTTATCTCAAGAGGTATTTTCATGAGCAAAAAGTGGGGGTTTCAGCCAACAGGTGACGGCGTAAGCGAAAAACCTGGTTTTGAGAGCCAAAATGGCCATTTTTCAGTTTTTTGGGCTAAAAAGCTTTTTTTTCCAGCAAAACAGTGTTTTGGACAGCCAAAATGTGCTTTTCCCGGCCAAAACTTGCGTTTAGCAGTGAAAACGTCGTGTTTCGAGCAAAAGAAAATTCTCAGCAAATTTCCAATTTTGTCAGCAAAAAACAGCTTTTTTGACCAAAAAGCACCTTTACTCAGTGAAAAGCGAATTTTTTTTCGCCAAAAAGTCGTCTTTTTATCTCAAGAGGTATTTTCATGAGCAAAAAGTGGGGGTTTCAGCCAACAGGTGACGGCGTAAGCGAAAAACCTGGTTTTGAGAGCCAAAATGGCCATTTTTCAGTTTTTTGGGCTAAAAAGCTTTTTTTTCCAGCAAAACAGTGTTTTGGACAGCCAAAATGTGCTTTTCCCGGCCAAAACTTGCGTTTAGCAGTGAAAACGTCGTGTTTCGAGCAAAAGAAAATTCTCAGCAAATTTCCAATTTTGTCAGCAAAAAACAGCTTTTTTGACCAAAAAGCACCTTTACTCAGTGAAAAGCGAATTTTTTTTCGCCAAAAAGTCGTGTTTTTATCTCAAGAGGTATTTTCATGAGCAAAAAGTGGGGGTTTCAGCCAACAGGTGACGGCGTAAGCGAAAAACCTGGTTTTGAGAGCCAAAATGGCCATTTTTCAGTTTTTTGGGCTAAAAAGCTTTTTTTTCCAGCAAAACAGTGTTTTGGACAGCCAAAATGTGCTTTTCCCGGCCAAAACTTGCGTTTAGCAGTGAAAACGTCGTGTTTCGAGCAAAAGAAAATTCTCAGCAAATTTCCAATTTTGTCAGCAAAAAACAGCTTTTTTGACCAAAAAGCACCTTTACTCAGTGAAAACCGAATTTTTTTTCGCCAAAAAGTCGTGTTTTTATCTCAAGAGGTATTTTCATGAGCAAAAAGTGGGGGTTTCAGCCAACAGGTGACGGCGTAAGCGAAAAACCTGGTTTTGAGAGCCAAAATGGCCATTTTTCAGTTTTTTGGGCTAAAAAGCTTTTTTTTCCAGCAAAACAGTGTTTTGGACAGCCAAAATGTGCTTTTCCCGGCCAAAACTTGCGTTTAGCAGTGAAAACGTCATGTTTCGAGCAAAAGAAAATTCTCAGCAAATTTCCAATTTTGTCAGCAAAAAACAGCTTTTTTGACCAAAAAGCACCTTTACTCAGTGAAAACCGAATTTTTTTTCGCCAAAAAGTCGTGTTTTTATCTCAAGAGGTATTTTCATGAGCAAAAAGTGGGGGTTTCAGCCAACAGGTGACGGCGTAAGCGAAAAACCTGGTTTTGAGAGCCAAAATGGCCATTTTTCAGTTTTTTGGGCTAAAAAGCTTTTTTTTCCAGCAAAACAGTGTTTTGGACACCCAAAATGTGCTTTTCCCGGCCAAAACTTGCGTTTAGCAGTGAAAACGTCGTGTTTCGAGCAAAAGAAAATTCTCAGCAAATTTCCAATTTTGTCAGCAAAAAACAGCTTTTTTGACCAAAAAGCACCTTTACTCAGTGAAAACCGAATTTTTTTTCGCCAAAAAGTCGTGTTTTTATCTCAAGAGGTATTTTCATGAGCAAAAAGTGGGGGTTTCAGCCAACAGGTGACGGCGTAAGCGAAAAACCTGGTTTTGAGAGCCAAAATGGCCATTTTTCAGTTTTTTGGGCTAAAAAGCTTTTTTTTCCAGCAAAACAGTGTTTTGGACAGCCAAAATGTGCTTTTCCCGGCCAAAACTTGCGTTTAGCAGTGAAAACGTCGTGTTTCGAGCAAAAGAAAATTCTCAGCAAATTTCCAATTTTGTCAGCAAAAAACAGCTTTTTTGACCAAAAAGCACCTTTACTCAGTGAAAACCGAATTTTTTTTCGCCAAAAAGTCGTGTTTTTATCTCAAGAGGTATTTTCATGAGCAAAAAGTGGGGGTTTCAGCCAACAGGTGACGGCGTAAGCGAAAAACCTGGTTTTGAGAGCCAAAATGGCCATTTTTCAGTTTTTTGGGCTAAAAAGCTTTTTTTTCCAGCAAAACAGTGTTTTGGACAGCCAAAATGTGCTTTTCCCGGCCAAAACTTGCGTTTAGCAGTGAAAACGTCGTGTTTCGAGCAAAAGAAAATTCTCAGCAAATTTCCAATTTTGTCAGCAAAAAACAGCTTTTTTGACCAAAAAGCACCTTTACTCAGTGAAAACCGAATTTTTTTTCGCCAAAAAGTCGTGTTTTTATCTCAAGAGGTATTTTCATGAGCAAAAAGTGGGGGTTTCAGCCAACAGGTGACGGCGTAAGCGAAAAACCTGGTTTTGAGAGCCAAAATGGCCATTTTTCAGTTTTTTGGGCTAAAAAGCTTTTTTTTCCAGCAAAACAGTGTTTTGGACAGCCAAAATGTGCTTTTCCCGGCCAAAACTTGCGTTTAGCAGTGAAAACGTCATGTTTCGAGCAAAAGAAAATTCTCAGCAAATTTCCAATTTTGTCAGCAAAAAACAGCTTTTTTGACCAAAAAGCACCTTTACTCAGTGAAAACCGAATTTTTTTTCGCCAAAAAGTCGTGTTTTTATCTCAAGAGGTATTTTCATGAGCAAAAAGTGGGGGTTTCAGCCAACAGGTGACGGCGTAAGCGAAAAACCTGGTTTTGAGAGCCAAAATGGCCATTTTTCAGTTTTTTGGGCTAAAAAGCTTTTTTTTCCAGCAAAACAGTGTTTTGGACACCCAAAATGTGCTTTTCCCGGCCAAAACTTGCGTTTAGCAGTGAAAACGTCGTGTTTCGAGCAAAAGAAAATTCTCAGCAAATTTCCAATTTTGTCAGCAAAAAACAGCTTTTTTGACCAAAAAGCACCTTTACTCAGTGAAAACCGAATTTTTTTTCGCCAAAAAGTCGTGTTTTTATCTCAAGAGGTATTTTCATGAGCAAAAAGTGGGGGTTTCAGCCAACAGGTGACGGCGTAAGCGAAAAACCTGGTTTTGAGAGCCAAAATGGCCATTTTTCAGTTTTTTGGGCTAAAAAGCTTTTTTTTCCAGCAAAACAGTGTTTTGGACAGCCAAAATGTGCTTTTCCCGGCCAAAACTTGCGTTTAGCAGTGAAAACGTCGTGTTTCGAGCAAAAGAAAATTCTCAGCAAATTTCCAATTTTGTCAGCAAAAAACAGCTTTTTTGACCAAAAAGCACCTTTACTCAGTCAAAACCGAATTTTTTTTCGCCAAAAAGTCGTGTTTTTATCTCAAGAGGTATTTTCATGAGCAAAAAGTGGGGGTTTCAGCCAACAGGTGACGGCGTAAGCGAAAAACCTGGTTTTGAGAGCCAAAATGGCCATTTTTCAGTTTTTTGGGCTAAAAAGCTTTTTTTTCCAGCAAAACAGTGTTTTGGACAGCCAAAATGTGCTTTTCCCGGCCAAAACTTGCGTTTAGCAGTGAAAACGTCGTGTTTCGAGCAAAAGAAAATTCTCAGCAAATTTCCAATTTTGTCAGCAAAAAACAGCTTTTTTGACCAAAAAGCACCTTTACTCAGTGAAAACCGAATTTTTTTTCGCCAAAAAGTCGTGTTTTTATCTCAAGAGGTATTTTCATGAGCAAAAAGTGGGGGTTTCAGCCAACAGGTGACGGCGTTAGCGAAAAACCTGGTTTTGAGAGCCAAAATGGCCATTTTTCAGTTTTTTGGGCTAAAAAGCTTTTTTTCCAGCAAAACAGTGTTTTGGACAGCCAAAATGTGCTTTTCCCGGCCAAAACTTGCGTTTAGCAGTGAAAACGTCGTGTTTCGAGCAAAAGAAAATTCTCAGCAAATTTCCAATTTTGTCAGCAAAAAACAGCTTTTTTGACCAAAAAGCACCTTTACTCAGTGAAAACCGAATTTTTTTTCGCCAAAAAGTCGTGTTTTTATCTCAAGAGGTATTTTCATGAGCAAAAAGTGGGGGTTTCAGCCAACAGGTGACGGCGTAAGCGAAAAACCTGGTTTTGAGAGCCAAAATGGCCATTTTTCAGTTTTTTGGGCTAAAAAGCTTTTTTTTCCAGCAAAACAGTGTTTTGGACAGCCAAAATGTGCTTTTCCCGGCCAAAACTTGCGTTTAGCAGTGAAAACGTCGTGTTTCGAGCAAAAGAAAATTCTCAGCAAATTTCCAATTTTGTCAGCAAAAAACAGCTTTTTTGACCAAAAAGCACCTTTACTCAGTGAAAACCGAATTTTTTTTCGCCAAAAAGTCGTGTTTTTATCTCAAGAGGTATTTTCATGAGCAAAAAGTGGGGGTTTCAGCCAACAGGTGACGGCGTAAGCGAAAAACCTGGTTTTGAGAGCCAAAATGGCCATTTTTCAGTTTTTTGGGCTAAAAAGCTTTTTTTTCCAGCAAAACAGTGTTTTGGACAGCCAAAATGTGCTTTTCCCGGCCAAAACTTGCGTTTAGCAGTGAAAACGTCGTGTTTCGAGCAAAAGAAAATTCTCAGCAAATTTCCAATTTTGTCAGCCAAAAACAGCTTTTTTGACCAAAAAGCACCTTTACTCAGTGAAAACCGAATTTTTTTTCGCCAAAAAGTCGTGTTTTTATCTCAAGAGGTATTTTCATGAGCAAAAAGTGGGGGTTTCAGCCAACAGGTGACGGCGTAAGCGAAAAACCTGGTTTTGAGAGCCAAAATGGCCATTTTTCAGTTTTTTGGGCTAAAAAGCTTTTTTTTCCAGCAAAACAGTGTTTTGGACAGCCAAAATGTGCTTTTCCCGGCCAAAACTTGCGTTTAGCAGTGAAAACGTCGTGTTTCGAGCAAAAGAAAATTCTCAGCAAATTTCCAATTTTGTCAGCAAAAAACAGCTTTTTTGACCAAAAAGCACCTTTACTCAGTGAAAACCGAATTTTTTTTCGCCAAAAAGTCGTGTTTTTATCTCAAGAGGTATTTTCATGAGCAAAAAGTGGGGGTTTCAGCCAACAGGTGACGGCGTAAGCGAAAAACCTGGTTTTGAGAGCCAAAATGGCCATTTTTCAGTTTTTTGGGCTAAAAAGCTTTTTTTTCCAGCAAAACAGTGTTTTGGACAGCCAAAATGTGCTTTTCCCGGCCAAAACTTGCGTTTAGCAGTGAAAACGTCGTGTTTCGAGCAAAAGAAAATTCTCAGCAAATTTCCAATTTTGTCAGCAAAAAACAGCTTTTTTGACCAAAAAGCACCTTTACTCAGTGAAAACCGAATTTTTTTTCGCCAAAAAGTCGTGTTTTTATCTCAAGAGGTATTTTCATGAGCAAAAAGTGGGGGTTTCAGCCAACAGGTGACGGCGTTAGCGAAAAACCTGGTTTTGAGAGCCAAAATGGCCATTTTTCAGTTTTTTGGGCTAAAAAGCTTTTTTTTCCAGCAAAACAGTGTTTTGGACAGCCAAAATGTGCTTTTCCCGGCCAAAACTTGCGTTTAGCAGTGAAAACGTCGTGTTTCGAGCAAAAGAAAATTCTCAGCAAATTTCCAATTTTGTCAGCAAAAAACAGCTTTTTTGACCAAAAAGCACCTTTACTCAGTGAAAACCGAATTTTTTTTCGCCAAAAAGTCGTGTTTTTATCTCAAGAGGTATTTTCATGAGCAAAAAGTGGGGGTTTCAGCCAACAGGTGACGGCGTAAGCGAAAAACCTGGTTTTGAGAGCCAAAATGGCCATTTTTCAGTTTTTTGGGCTAAAAAGCTTTTTTTTCCAGCAAAACAGTGTTTTGGACAGCCAAAATGTGCTTTTCCCGGCCAAAACTTGCGTTTAGCAGTGAAAACGTCGTGTTTCGAGCAAAAGAAAATTCTCAGCAAATTTCCAATTTTGTCAGCAAAAAACAGCTTTTTTGACCAAAAAGCACCTTTACTCAGTGAAAACCGAATTTTTTTTCGCCAAAAAGTCGTGTTTTTATCTCAAGAGGTATTTTCATGAGCAAAAAGTGGGGGTTTCAGCCAACAGGTGACAGCGTAAGCGAAAAACCTGGTTTTGAGAGCCAAAATGGCCATTTTTCAGTTTTTTGGGCTAAAAAGCTTTTTTTTCCAGCAAAACAGTGTTTTGGACAGCCAAAATGTGCTTTTCCCGGCCAAAACTTGCGTTTAGCAGTGAAAACGTCGTGTTTCGAGCAAAAGAAAATTCTCAGCAAATTTCCAATTTTGTCAGCAAAAAACAGCTTTTTTGACCAAAAAGCACCTTTACTCAGTGAAAACCGAATTTTTTTTCGCCAAAAAGTCGTGTTGTTATCTCAAGAGGTATTTTCATGAGCAAAAAGTGGGGGTTTCAGCCAACAGGTGACGGCGTAAGCGAAAAACCTGGTTTTGAGAGCCAAAATGGCCATTTTTCAGTTTTTTGGGCTAAAAAGCTTTTTTTTCCAGCAAAACAGTGTTTTGGACAGCCAAAATGTGCTTTTCCCGGCCAAAACTTGCGTTTAGCAGTGAAAACGTCGTGTTTCGAGCAAAAGAAAATTCTCAGCAAATTTCCAATTTTGTCAGCAAAAAACAGCTTTTTTGACCAAAAAGCACCTTTACTCAGTGAAAACCGAATTTTTTTTCGCCAAAAAGTCGTGTTTTTATCTCAAGAGGTATTTTCATGAGCAAAAAGTGGGGGTTTCAGCCAACAGGTGACGGCGTAAGCGAAAAACCTGGTTTTGAGAGCCAAAATGGCCATTTTTCAGTTTTTTGGGCTAAAAAGCTTTTTTTTCCAGCAAAACAGTGTTTTGGACAGCCAAAATGTGCTTTTCCCGGCCAAAACTTGCGTTTAGCAGTGAAAACGTCGTGTTTCGAGCAAAAGAAAATTCTCAGCAAATTTCCAATTTTGTCAGCAAAAAACAGCTTTTTTGACCAAAAAGCACCTTTACTCAGTGAAAACCGAATTTTTTTTCGCCAAAAAGTCGTGTTTTTATCTCAAGAGGTATTTTCATGAGCAAAAAGTGGGGGTTTCAGCCAACAGGTGACGGCGTAAGCGAAAAACCTGGTTTTGAGAGCCAAAATGGCCATTTTTCAGTTTTTTGGGCTAAAAAGCTTTTTTTTCCAGCAAAACAGTGTTTTGGACACCCAAAATGTGCTTTTCCCGGCCAAAACTTGCGTTTAGCAGTGAAAACGTCGTGTTTCGAGCAAAAGAAAATTCTCAGCAAATTTCCAATTTTGTCAGCAAAAAACAGCTTTTTTGACCAAAAAGCACCTTTACTCAGTGAAAACCGAATTTTTTTTCGCCAAAAAGTCGTGTTTTTATCTCAAGAGGTATTTTCATGAGCAAAAAGTGGGGGTTTCAGCCAACAGGTGACGGCGTAAGCGAAAAACCTGGTTTTGAGAGCCAAAATGGCCATTTTTCAGTTTTTTGGGCTAAAAAGCTTTTTTTTCCAGCAAAACAGTGTTTTGGACAGCCAAAATGTGCTTTTCCCGGCCAAAACTTGCGTTTAGCAGTGAAAACGTCGTGTTTCGAGCAAAAGAAAATTCTCAGCAAATTTCCAATTTTGTCAGCAAAAAACAGCTTTTTTGACCAAAAAGCACCTTTACTCAGTGAAAACCGAATTTTTTTTCGCCAAAAAGTCGTGTTTTTATCTCAAGAGGTATTTTCATGAGCAAAAAGTGGGGGTTTCAGCCAACAGGTGACGGCGTAAGCGAAAAACCTGGTTTTGAGAGCCAAAATGGCCATTTTTCAGTTTTTTGGGCTAAAAAGCTTTTTTTTCCAGCAAAACAGTGTTTTGGACAGCCAAAATGTGCTTTTCCCGGCCAAAACTTGCGTTTAGCAGTGAAAACGTCGTGTTTCGAGCAAAAGAAAATTCTCAGCAAATTTCCAATTTTGTCAGCAAAAAACAGCTTTTTTGACCAAAAAGCACCTTTACTCAGTGAAAACCGAATTTTTTTTCGCCAAAAAGTCGTGTTTTTATCTCAAGAGGTATTTTCATGAGCAAAAAGTGGGGGTTTCAGCCAACAGGTGACGGCGTAAGCGAAAAACCTGGTTTTGAGAGCCAAAATGGCCATTTTTCAGTTTTTTGGGCTAAAAAGCTTTTTTTTCCAGCAAAACAGTGTTTTGGACAGCCAAAATGTGCTTTTCCCGGCCAAAACTTGCGTTTAGCAGTGAAAACGTCGTGTTTCGAGCAAAAGAAAATTCTCAGCAAATTTCCAATTTTGTCAGCAAAAAACAGCTTTTTTGACCAAAAAGCACCTTTACTCAGTGAAAACCGAATTTTTTTTCGCCAAAAAGTCGTGTTTTTATCTCAAGAGGTATTTTCATGAGCAAAAAGTGGGGGTTTCAGCCAACAGGTGACGGCGTAAGCGAAAAACCTGGTTTTGAGAGCCAAAATGGCCATTTTTCAGTTTTTTGGGCTAAAAAGCTTTTTTTTCCAGCAAAACAGTGTTTTGGACAGCCAAAATGTGCTTTTCCCGGCCAAAACTTGCGTTTAGCAGTGAAAACGTCGTGTTTCGAGCAAAAGAAAATTCTCAGCAAATCTCCAATTTTGTCAGCAAAAAACAGCTTTTTTGACCAAAAAGCACCTTTACTCAGTGAAAACCGAATTTTTTTTCGCCAAAAAGTCGTGTTTTTATCTCAAGAGGTATTTTCATGAGCAAAAAGTGGGGGTTTCAGCCAACAGGTGACGGCGTAAGCGAAAAACCTGGTTTTGAGAGCCAAAATGGCCATTTTTCAGTTTTTTGGGCTAAAAAGCTTTTTTTTCCAGCAAAACAGTGTTTTGGACAGCCAAAATGTGCTTTTCCCGGCCAAAACTTGCGTTTAGCAGTGAAAACGTCGTGTTTCGAGCAAAAGAAAATTCTCAGCAAATTTCCAATTTTGTCAGCAAAAAACAGCTTTTTTGACCAAAAAGCACCTTTACTCAGTGAAAAGCGAATTTTTTTTCGCCAAAAAGTCGTGTTTTTATCTCAAGAGGTATTTTCATGAGCAAAAAGTGGGGGTTTCAGCCAACAGGTGACGGCGTAAGCGAAAAACCTGGTTTTGAGAGCCAAAATGGCCATTTTTCAGTTTTTTGGGCTAAAAAGCTTTTTTTTCCAGCAAAACAGTGTTTTGGACAGCCAAAATGTGCTTTTCCCGGCCAAAACTTGCGTTTAGCAGTGAAAACGTCGTGTTTCGAGCAAAAGAAAATTCTCAGCAAATTTCCAATTTTGTCAGCAAAAAACAGCTTTTTTGACCAAAAAGCACCTTTACTCAGTGAAAACCGAATTTTTTTTCGCCAAAAAGTCGTGTTTTTATCTCAAGAGGTATTTTCATGAGCAAAAAGTGGGGGTTTCAGCCAACAGGTGACGGCGTAAGCGAAAAACCTGGTTTTGAGAGCCAAAATGGCCATTTTTCAGTTTTTTGGGCTAAAAAGCTTTTTTTTCCAGCAAAACAGTGTTTTGGACAGCCAAAATGTGCTTTTCCCGGCCAAAACTTGCGTTTAGCAGTGAAAACGTCGTGTTTCGAGCAAAAGAAAATTCTCAGCAAATTTCCAATTTTGTCAGCAAAAAACAGCTTTTTTGACCAAAAAGCACCTTTACTCAGTGAAAACCGAATTTTTTTTCGCCAAAAAGTCGTGTTTTTATCTCAAGAGGTATTTTCATGAGCAAAAAGTGGGGGTTTCAGCCAACAGGTGACGGCGTAAGCGAAAAACCTGGTTTTGAGAGCCAAAATGGCCATTTTTCAGTTTTTTGGGCTAAAAAGCTTTTTTTTCCAGCAAAACAGTGTTTTGGACAGCCAAAATGTGCTTTTCCCGGCCAAAACTTGCGTTTAGCAGTGAAAACGTCGTGTTTCGAGCAAAAGAAAATTCTCAGCAAATTTCCAATTTTGTCAGCAAAAAACAGCTTTTTTGACCAAAAAGCACCTTTACTCAGTGAAAACCGAATTTTTTTTCGCCAAAAAGTCGTGTTTTTATCTCAAGAGGTATTTTCATGAGCAAAAAGTGGGGGTTTCAGCCAACAGGTGACGGCGTAAGCGAAAAACCTGGTTTTGAGAGCCAAAATGGCCATTTTTCAGTTTTTTGGGCTAAAAAGCTTTTTTTTCCAGCAAAACAGTGTTTTGGACAGCCAAAATGTGCTTTTCCCGGCCAAAACTTGCGTTTAGCAGTGAAAACGTCGTGTTTCGAGCAAAAGAAAATTCTCAGCAAATTTCCAATTTTGTCAGCAAAAAACAGCTTTTTTGACCAAAAAGCACCTTTACTCAGTGAAAACCGAATTTTTTTTCGCCAAAAAGTCGTGTTTTTATCTCAAGAGGTATTTTCATGAGCAAAAAGTGGGGGTTTCAGCCAACAGGTGACGGCGTAAGCGAAAAACCTGGTTTTGAGAGCCAAAATGGCCATTTTTCAGTTTTTTGGGCTAAAAAGCTTTTTTTTCCAGCAAAACAGTGTTTTGGACAGCCAAAATGTGCTTTTCCCGGCCAAAACTTGCGTTTAGCAGTGAAAACGTCGTGTTTCGAGCAAAAGAAAATTCTCAGCAAATTTCCAATTTTGTCAGCAAAAAACAGCTTTTTTGACCAAAAAGCACCTTTACTCAGTGAAAACCGAATTTTTTTTCGCCAAAAAGTCGTGTTTTTATCTCAAGAGGTATTTTCATGAGCAAAAAGTGGGGGTTTCAGCCAACAGGTGACGGCGTAAGCGAAAAACCTGGTTTTGAGAGCCAAAATGGCCATTTTTCAGTTTTTTGGGCTAAAAAGCTTTTTTTTCCAGCAAAACAGTGTTTTGGACAGCCAAAATGTGCTTTTCCCGGCCAAAACTTGCGTTTAGCAGTGAAAACGTCGTGTTTCGAGCAAAAGAAAATTCTCAGCAAATTTCCAATTTTGTCAGCAAAAAACAGCTTTTTTGACCAAAAAGCACCTTTACTCAGTCAAAACCGAATTTTTTTTCGCCAAAAAGTCGTGTTTTTATCTCAAGAGGTATTTTCATGTGCAAAAAGTGGGGGTTTCAGCCAACAGGTGATGGCGTAAGCGAAAAACCTGGTTTTGAGAGCCAAAATGGCCATTTTTCAGTTTTTTGGGCTAAAAAGCTTTTTTTTCCAGCAAAACAGTGTTTTGGACAGCCAAAATGTGCTTTTCCCGGCCAAAACTTGCGTTTAGCAGTGAAAACGTCGTGTTTCGAGCAAAAGAAAATTCTCAGCAAATTTCCAATTTTGTCAGCAAAAAACAGCTTTTTTGACCAAAAAGCACCTTTACTCAGTGAAAACCGAATTTTTTTTCGCCAAAAAGTCGTGTTTTTATCTCAAGAGGTATTTTCATGAGCAAAAAGTGGGGGTTTCAGCCAACAGGTGACGGCGTAAGCGAAAAACCTGGTTTTGAGAGCCAAAATGGCCATTTTTCAGTTTTTTGGGCTAAAAAGCTTTTTTTTCCAGCAAAACAGTGTTTTGGACAGCCAAAATGTGCTTTTCCCGGCCAAAACTTGCGTTTAGCAGTGAAAACGTCGTGTTTGGAGCAAAAGAAAATTCTCAGCAAATTTCCAATTTTGTCAGCAAAAAACAGCTTTTTTGACCAAAAAGCACCTTTACTCAGTGAAAACCGAATTTTTTTTCGCCAAAAAGTCGTGTTTTTATCTCAAGAGGTATTTTCATGAGCAAAAAGTGGGGGTTTCAGCCAACAGGTGACGGCGTAAGCGAAAAACCTGGTTTTGAGAGCCAAAATGGCCATTTTTCAGTTTTTTGGGCTAAAAAGCTTTTTTTTCCAGCAAAACAGTGTTTTGGACAGCCAAAATGTGCTTTTCCCGGCCAAAACTTGCGTTTAGCAGTGAAAACGTCGTGTTTCGAGCAAAAGAAAATTCTCAGCAAATTTCCAATTTTGTCAGCAAAAAACAGCTTTTTTGACCAAAAAGCACCTTTACTCAGTGAAAACCGAATTTTTTTTCGCCAAAAAGTCGTGTTTTTATCTCAAGAGGTATTTTCATGAGCAAAAAGTGGGGGTTTCAGCCAACAGGTGACGGCGTAAGCGAAAAACCTGGTTTTGAGAGCCAAAATGGCCATTTTTCAGTTTTTTGGGCTAAAAAGCTTTTTTTTCCAGCAAAACAGTGTTTTGGACAGCCAAAATGTGCTTTTCCCGGCCAAAACTTGCGTTTAGCAGTGAAAACGTCGTGTTTCGAGCAAAAGAAAATTCTCAGCAAATTTCCAATTTTGTCAGCAAAAAACAGCTTTTTTGACCAAAAAGCACCTTTACTCAGTCAAAACCGAATTTTTTTTCGCCAAAAAGTCGTGTTTTTATCTCAAGAGGTATTTTCATGTGCAAAAAGTGGGGGTTTCAGCCAACAGGTGATGGCGTAAGCGAAAAACCTGGTTTTGAGAGCCAAAATGGCCATTTTTCAGTTTTTTGGGCTAAAAAGCTTTTTTTTCCAGCAAAACAGTGTTTTGGACAGCCAAAATGTGCTTTTCCCGGCCAAAACTTGCGTTTAGCAGTGAAAACGTCGTGTTTCGAGCAAAAGAAAATTCTCAGCAAATTTCCAATTTTGTCAGCAAAAAACAGCTTTTTTGACCAAAAAGCACCTTTACTCAGTGAAAACCGAATTTTTTTTCGCCAAAAAGTCGTGTTTTTATCTCAAGAGGTATTTTCATGAGCAAAAAGTGGGGGTTTCAGCCAACAGGTGACGGCGTAAGCGAAAAACCTGGTTTTGAGAGCCAAAATGGCCATTTTTCAGTTTTTTGGGCTAAAAAGCTTTTTTTTCCAGCAAAACAGTGTTTTGGACAGCCAAAATGTGCTTTTCCCGGCCAAAACTTGCGTTTAGCAGTGAAAACGTCGTGTTTGGAGCAAAAGAAAATTCTCAGCAAATTTCCAATTTTGTCAGCAAAAAACAGCTTTTTTGACCAAAAAGCACCTTTACTCAGTGAAAACCGAATTTTTTTTCGCCAAAAAGTCGTGTTTTTATCTCAAGAGGTATTTTCATGAGCAAAAAGTGGGGGTTTCAGCCAACAGGTGACGGCGTAAGCGAAAAACCTGGTTTTGAGAGCCAAAACGGCCATTTTTCAGTTTTTTGGGCTAAAAAGCTTTTTTTTCCAGCAAAACAGTGTTTTGGACAGCCAAAATGTGCTTTTCCCGGCCAAAACTTGCGTTTAGCAGTGAAAACGTCGTGTTTCGAGCAAAAGAAAATTCTCAGCAAATTTCCAATTTTGTCAGCAAAAAACAGCTTTTTTGACCAAAAAGCACCTTTACTCAGTGAAAACCGAATTTTTTTTCGCCAAAAAGTCGTGTTTTTATCTCAAGAGGTATTTTCATGAGCAAAAAGTGGGGGTTTCAGCCAACAGGTGACGGCGTAAGCGAAAAACCTGGTTTTGAGAGCCAAAATGGCCATTTTTCAGTTTTTTGGGCTAAAAAGCTTTTTTTTCCAGCAAAACAGTGTTTTGGACAGCCAAAATGTGCTTTTCCCGGCCAAAACTTGCGTTTAGCAGTGAAAACGTCGTGTTTCGAGCAAAAGAAAATTCTCAGCAAATTTCCAATTTTGTCAGCAAAAAACAGCTTTTTTGACCAAAAAGCACCTTTACTCAGTGAAAACCGAATTTTTTTTCGCCAAAAAGTCGTGTTTTTATCTCAAGAGGTATTTTCATGAGCAAAAAGTGGGGGTTTCAGCCAACAGGTGACGGCGTAAGCGAAAAACCTGGTTTTGAGAGCCAAAATGGCCATTTTTCAGTTTTTTGGGCTAAAAAGCTTTTTTTTCCAGCAAAACAGTGTTTTGGACAGCCAAAATGTGCTTTTCCCGGCCAAAACTTGCGTTTAGCAGTGAAAACGTCGTGTTTCGAGCAAAAGAAAATTCTCAGCAAATTTCCAATTTTGTCAGCAAAAAACAGCTTTTTTGACCAAAAAGCACCTTTACTCAGTGAAAACCGAATTTTTTTTCGCCAAAAAGTCGTGTTTTTATCTCAAGAGGTATTTTCATGAGCAAAAAGTGGGGGTTTCAGCCAACAGGTGACGGCGTAAGCGAAAAACCTGGTTTTGAGAGCCAAAATGGCCATTTTTCAGTTTTTTGGGCTAAAAAGCTTTTTTTTCCAGCAAAACAGTGTTTTGGACAGCCAAAATGTGCTTTTCCCGGCCAAAACTTGCGTTTAGCAGTGAAAACGTCGTGTTTCGAGCAAAAGAAAATTCTCAGCAAATTTCCAATTTTGTCAGCAAAAAACAGCTTTTTTGACCAAAAAGCACCTTTACTCAGTGAAAACCGAATTTTTTTTCGCCAAAAAGTCGTGTTTTTATCTCAAGAGGTATTTTCATGAGCAAAAAGTGGGGGTTTCAGCCAACAGGTGACGGCGTAAGCGAAAAACCTGGTTTTGAGAGCCAAAATGGCCATTTTTCAGTTTTTTGGGCTAAAAAGCTTTTTTTTCCAGCAAAACAGTGTTTTGGACAGCCAAAATGTGCTTTTCCCGGCCAAAACTTGCGTTTAGCAGTGAAAACGTCGTGTTTCGAGCAAAAGAAAATTCTCAGCAAATTTCCAATTTTGTCAGCAAAAAACAGCTTTTTTGACCAAAAAGCACCTTTACTCAGTGAAAACCGAATTTTTTTTCGCCAAAAAGTCGTGTTTTTATCTCAAGAGGTATTTTCATGAGCAAAAAGTGGGGGTTTCAGCCAACAGGTGACGGCGTAAGCGAAAAACCTGGTTTTGAGAGCCAAAATGGCCATTTTTCAGTTTTTTGGGCTAAAAAGCTTTTTTTTCCAGCAAAACAGTGTTTTGGACAGCCAAAATGTGCTTTTCCCGGCCAAAACTTGCGTTTAGCAGTGAAAACGTCGTGTTTCGAGCAAAAGAAAATTCTCAGCAAATTTCCAATTTTGTCAGCAAAAAACAGCTTTTTTGACCAAAAAGCACCTTTACTCAGTGAAAACCGAATTTTTTTTCGCCAAAAAGTCGTGTTTTTATCTCAAGAGGTATTTTCATGAGCAAAAAGTGGGGGTTTCAGCCAACAGGTGACGGCGTAAGCGAAAAACCTGGTTTTGAGAGCCAAAATGGCCATTTTTCAGTTTTTTGGGCTAAAAAGCTTTTTTTTCCAGCAAAACAGTGTTTTGGACAGCCAAAATGTGCTTTTCCCGGCCAAAACTTGCGTTTAGCAGTGAAAACGTCGTGTTTCGAGCAAAAGAAAATTCTCAGCAAATTTCCAATTTTGTCAGCAAAAAACAGCTTTTTTGACCAAAAAGCACCTTTACTCAGTCAAAACCGAATTTTTTTTCGCCAAAAAGTCGTGTTTTTATCTCAAGAGGTATTTTCATGTGCAAAAAGTGGGGGTTTCAGCCAACAGGTGATGGCGTAAGCGAAAAACCTGGTTTTGAGAGCCAAAATGGCCATTTTTCAGTTTTTTGGGCTAAAAAGCTTTTTTTTCCAGCAAACAGTGTTTTGGACAGCCAAAATGTGCTTTTCCCGGCCAAAACTTGCGTTTAGCAGTGAAAACGTCGTGTTTCGAGCAAAAAGAAAATTCTCAGCAAATTTCCAATTTTGTCAGCAAAAAACAGCTTTTTTGACCAAAAAGCACCTTTACTCAGTGAAAACCGAATTTTTTTTCGCCAAAAAGTCGTGTTTTTATCTCAAAGAGGTATTTTCATGAGCAAAAAGTGGGGGTTTCAGCCAACAGGTGACGGCGTAAGCGAAAAACCTGGTTTTGAGAGCCAAAATGGCCATTTTTCAGTTTTTTGGGCTAAAAAGCTTTTTTTTCCAGCAAAACAGTGTTTTGGACAGCCAAAATGTGCTTTTCCCGGCCAAAACTTGCGTTTAGCAGTGAAAACGTCGTGTTTGGAGCAAAAGAAAATTCTCAGCAAATTTCCAATTTTGTCAGCAAAAAACAGCTTTTTTGACCAAAAAGCACCTTTACTCAGTGAAAACCGAATTTTTTTTCGCCAAAAAGTCGTGTTTTATCTCAAGAGGTATTTTCATGAGCAAAAAGTGGGGGTTTCAGCCAACAGGTGACGGCGTAAGCGAAAAACCTGGTTTTGAGAGCCAAAACGGCCATTTTTCAGTTTTTTGGGCTAAAAAGCTTTTTTTTCCAGCAAAACAGTGTTTTGGACAGCCAAAATGTGCTTTTCCCGGCCAAAACTTGCGTTTAGCAGTGAAAACGTCGTGTTTCGAGCAAAAGAAAATTCTCAGCAAATTTCCAATTTTGTCAGCAAAAAACAGCTTTTTGACCAAAAAGCACCTTTACTTCAGTGAAAACCGAATTTTTTTTCGCCAAAAAGTCGTGTTTTTATCTCAAGAGGTATTTCATGAGCAAAAAGTGGGGGTTTCAGCCAACAGGTGACGGCGTAAGCGAAAAACCTGGTTTTGAGAGCCAAAATGGCCATTTTTCAGTTTTTTGGGCTAAAAAGCTTTTTTTTTCCAGCAAAACAGTGTTTTGGACAGCCAAAATGTGCTTTTCCCGGCCAAAACTTGCGTTTAGCAGTGAAAACGTCGTGTTTCGAGCAAAAGAAAATTCTCAGCAAATTTCCAATTTTGTCAGCAAAAAACAGCTTTTTGACCAAAAGCACCTTTACTCAGTGAAAACCGAATTTTTTTTCGCCAAAAAGTCGTGTTTTTATCTCAAGAGGTATTTTCATGAGCAAAAAGTGGGGGTTTCAGCCAACAGGTGACGGCGTAAGCGAAAAACCTGGTTTTGAGAGCCAAAATGGCCATTTTTCAGTTTTTTTTGGGCTAAAAAGCTTTTTTTTCCAGCAAAACAGTGTTTTGGACAGCCAAAATGTGCTTTTCCCGGCCAAAACTTGCGTTTAGCAGTGAAAACGTCGTGTTTCGAGCAAAAGAAAATTCTCAGCAAATTTCCAATTTTGTCAGCAAAAAACAGCTTTTTTGACCAAAAAGCACCTTTACTCAGTGAAAACCGAATTTTTTTTCGCCAAAAAGTCGTGTTTTTATCTCAAGAGGTATTTTCATGAGCAAAAAGTGGGGGTTTCAGCCAACAGGTGACGGCGTAAGCGAAAAACCTGGTTTTGAGAGCCAAAATGGCCATTTTTCAGTTTTTTGGGCTAAAAAGCTTTTTTTTCCAGCAAAACAGTGTTTTGGACAGCCAAAATGTGCTTTTCCCGGCCAAAACTTGCGTTTAGCAGTGAAAACGTCGTGTTTCGAGCAAAAGAAAATTCTCAGCAAATTTCCAATTTTGTCAGCAAAAAACAGCTTTTTTGACCAAAAAGCACCTTTACTCAGTGAAAACCGAATTTTTTTTCGCCAAAAAGTCGTGTTTTTATCTCAAGAGGTATTTTCATGAGCAAAAAGTGGGGGTTTCAGCCAACAGGTGACGGCGTAAGCGAAAAACCTGGTTTTGAGAGCCAAAATGGCCATTTTTCAGTTTTTTGGGCTAAAAAGCTTTTTTTTCCAGCAAAACAGTGTTTTGGACAGCCAAAATGTGCTTTTCCCGGCCAAAACTTGCGTTTAGCAGTGAAAACGTCGTGTTTCGAGCAAAAGAAAATTCTCAGCAAATTTCCAATTTTGTCAGCAAAAAACAGCTTTTTTGACCAAAAAGCACCTTTACTCAGTGAAAACCGAATTTTTTTTCGCCAAAAAGTCGTGTTTTTATCTCAAGAGGTATTTTCATGAGCAAAAAGTGGGGGTTTCAGCCAACAGGTGACGGCGTAAGCGAAAAACCTGGTTTTGAGAGCCAAAATGGCCATTTTTCAGTTTTTTGGGCTAAAAAGCTTTTTTTTCCAGCAAAACAGTGTTTTGGACAGCCAAAATGTGCTTTTCCCGGCCAAAACTTGCGTTTAGCAGTGAAAACGTCGTGTTTCGAGCAAAAGAAAATTCTCAGCAAATTTCCAATTTTGTCAGCAAAAAACAGCTTTTTTGACCAAAAAGCACCTTTACTCAGTGAAAACCGAATTTTTTTTCGCCAAAAAGTCGTGTTTTTATCTCAAGAGGTATTTTCATGAGCAAAAAGTGGGGGTTTCAGCCAACAGGTGATGGCGTAAGCGAAAAACCTGGTTTTGAGAGCCAAAATGGCCATTTTTCAGTTTTTTGGGCTAAAAAGCTTTTTTTTCCAGCAAAACAGTGTTTTGGACAGCCAAAATGTGCTTTTCCCGGCCAAAACTTGCGTTTAGCAGTGAAAACGTCGTGTTTCGAGCAAAAGAAAATTCTCAGCAAATTTCCAATTTTGTCAGCAAAAAACAGCTTTTTTGACCAAAAAGCACCTTTACTCAGTGAAAACCGAATTTTTTTTCGCCAAAAAGTCGTGTTTTTATCTCAAGAGGTATTTTCATGAGCAAAAAGTGGGGGTTTCAGCCAACAGGTGACGGCGTAAGCGAAAAACCTGGTTTTGAGAGCCAAAATGGCCATTTTTCAGTTTTTTGGGCTAAAAAGCTTTTTTTTCCAGCAAAACAGTGTTTTGGACAGCCAAAATGTGCTTTTCCCGGCCAAAACTTGCGTTTAGCAGTGAAAACGTCGTGTTTCGAGCAAAAGAAAATTCTCAGCAAATTTCCAATTTTGTCAGCAAAAAACAGCTTTTTTGACCAAAAAGCACCTTTACTCAGTGAAAACCGAATTTTTTTTCGCCAAAAAGTCGTGTTTTTATCTCAAGAGGTATTTTCATGAGCAAAAAGTGGGGGTTTCAGCCAACAGGTGACGGCGTAAGCGAAAAACCTGGTTTTGAGAGCCAAAATGGCCATTTTTCAGTTTTTTGGGCTAAAAAGCTTTTTTTTCCAGCAAAAAAGTGTTTTGGACAGCCAAAATGTGCTTTTCCCGGCCAAAACTTGCGTTTAGCAGTGAAAACGTCGTGTTTCGAGCAAAAGAAAATTCTCAGCAAATTTCCAATTTTGTCAGCAAAAAACAGCTTTTTTGACCAAAAAGCACCTTTACTCAGTGAAAACCGAATTTTTTTTCGCCAAAAAGTCGTGTTTTTATCTCAAGAGGTATTTTCATGAGCAAAAAGTGGGGGTTTCAGCCAACAGGTGACGGCGTAAGCGAAAAACCTGGTTTTGAGAGCCAAAATGGCCATTTTTCAGTTTTTTGGGCTAAAAAGCTTTTTTTTCCAGCAAAACAGTGTTTTGGACAGCCAAAATGTGCTTTTCCCGGCCAAAACTTGCGTTTAGCAGTGAAAACGTCGTGTTTCGAGCAAAAGAAAATTCTCAGCAAATTTCCAATTTTGTCAGCAAAAAACAGCTTTTTTGACCAAAAAGCACCTTTACTCAGTGAAAACCGAATTTTTTTTCGCCAAAAAGTCGTGTTTTTATCTCAAGAGGTATTTTCATGAGCAAAAAGTGGGGGTTTCAGCCAACAGGTGACGGCGTAAGCGAAAAACCTGGTTTTGAGAGCCAAAATGGCCATTTTTCAGTTTTTTGGGCTAAAAAGCTTTTTTTTCCAGCAAAACAGTGTTTTGGACAGCCAAAATGTGCTTTTCCCGGCCAAAACTTGCGTTTAGCAGTGAAAACGTCGTGTTTCGAGCAAAAGAAAATTCTCAGCAAATTTCCAATTTTGTCAGCAAAAAACAGCTTTTTTGACCAAAAAGCACCTTTACTCAGTGAAAACCGAATTTTTTTTCGCCAAAAAGTCGTGTTTTTATCTCAAGAGGTATTTTCATGAGCAAAAAGTGGGGGTTTCAGCCAACAGGTGATGGCGTAAGCGAAAAACCTGGTTTTGAGAGCCAAAATGGCCATTTTTCAGTTTTTTGGGCTAAAAAGCTTTTTTTTCCAGCAAAACAGTGTTTTGGACAGCCAAAATGTGCTTTTCCCGGCCAAAACTTGCGTTTAGCAGTGAAAACGTCGTGTTTCGAGCAAAAGAAAATTCTCAGCAAATTTCCAATTTTGTCAGCAAAAAACAGCTTTTTTGACCAAAAAGCACCTTTACTCAGTGAAAACCGAATTTTTTTTCGCCAAAAAGTCGTGTTTTTATCTCAAGAGGTATTTTCATGAGCAAAAAGTGGGGGTTTCAGCCAACAGGTGACGGCGTAAGCGAAAAACCTGGTTTTGAGAGCCAAAATGGCCATTTTTCAGTTTTTTGGGCTAAAAAGCTTTTTTTTCCAGCAAAACAGTGTTTTGGACAGCCAAAATGTGCTTTTCCCGGCCAAAACTTGCGTTTAGCAGTGAAAACGTCGTGTTTCGAGCAAAAGAAAATTCTCAGCAAATTTCCAATTTTGTCAGCAAAAAACAGCTTTTTTGACCAAAAAGCACCTTTACTCAGTGAAAACCGAATTTTTTTTCGCCAAAAAGTCGTGTTTTTATCTCAAGAGGTATTTTCATGAGCAAAAAGTGGGGGTTTCAGCCAACAGGTGACGGCGTAAGCGAAAAACCTGGTTTTGAGAGCCAAAATGGCCATTTTTCAGTTTTTTGGGCTAAAAAGCTTTTTTTTCCAGCAAAAAAGTGTTTTGGACAGCCAAAATGTGCTTTTCCCGGCCAAAACTTGCGTTTAGCAGTGAAAACGTCGTGTTTCGAGCAAAAGAAAATTCTCAGCAAATTTCCAATTTTGTCAGCAAAAAACAGCTTTTTTGACCAAAAAGCACCTTTACTCAGTGAAAACCGAATTTTTTTTCGCCAAAAAGTCGTGTTTTTATCTCAAGAGGTATTTTCATGAGCAAAAAGTGGGGGTTTCAGCCAACAGGTGACGGCGTAAGCGAAAAACCTGGTTTTGAGAGCCAAAATGGCCATTTTTCAGTTTTTTGGGCTAAAAAGCTTTTTTTTCCAGCAAAACAGTGTTTTGGACAGCCAAAATGTGCTTTTCCCGGCCAAAACTTGCGTTTAGCAGTGAAAACGTCGTGTTTCGAGCAAAAGAAAATTCTCAGCAAATTTCCAATTTTGTCAGCAAAAAACAGCTTTTTTGACCAAAAAGCACCTTTACTCAGTGAAAACCGAATTTTTTTTCGCCAAAAAGTCGTGTTTTTATCTCAAGAGGTATTTTCATGAGCAAAAAGTGGGGGTTTCAGCCAACAGGTGATGGCGTAAGCGAAAAACCTGGTTTTGAGAGCCAAAATGGCCATTTTTCAGTTTTTTGGGCTAAAAAGCTTTTTTTTCCAGCAAAACAGTGTTTTGGACAGCCAAAATGTGCTTTTCCCGGCCAAAACTTGCGTTTAGCAGTGAAAACGTCGTGTTTCGAGCAAAAGAAAATTCTCAGCAAATTTCCAATTTTGTCAGCAAAAAACAGCTTTTTTGACCAAAAAGCACCTTTACTCAGTGAAAACCGAATTTTTTTTCGCCAAAAAGTCGTGTTTTTATCTCAAGAGGTATTTTCATGAGCAAAAAGTGGGGGTTTCAGCCAACAGGTGACGGCGTAAGCGAAAAACCTGGTTTTGAGAGCCAAAATGGCCATTTTTCAGTTTTTTGGGCTAAAAAGCTTTTTTTTCCAGCAAAAAAGTGTTTTGGACAGCCAAAATGTGCTTTTCCCGGCCAAAACTTGCGTTTAGCAGTGAAAACGTCGTGTTTCGAGCAAAAGAAAATTCTCAGCAAATTTCCAATTTTGTCAGCAAAAAACAGCTTTTTTGACCAAAAAGCACCTTTACTCAGTGAAAACCGAATTTTTTTTCGCCAAAAAGTCGTGTTTTTATCTCAAGAGGTATTTTCATGAGCAAAAAGTGGGGGTTTCAGCCAACAGGTGACGGCGTAAGCGAAAAACCTGGTTTTGAGAGCCAAAATGGCCATTTTTCAGTTTTTTGGGCTAAAAAGCTTTTTTTTCCAGCAAAACAGTGTTTTGGACAGCCAAAATGTGCTTTTCCCGGCCAAAACTTGCGTTTAGCAGTGAAAACGTCGTGTTTCGAGCAAAAGAAAATTCTCAGCAAATTTCCAATTTTGTCAGCAAAAAACAGCTTTTTTGACCAAAAAGCACCTTTACTCAGTGAAAACCGAATTTTTTTTCGCCAAAAAGACGTGTTTTTATCTCAAGAGGTATTTTCATGAGCAAAAAGTGGGGGTTTCAGCCAACAGGTGACGGCGTAAGCGAAAAACCTGGTTTTGAGAGCCAAAATGGCCATTTTTCAGTTTTTTGGGCTAAAAAGCTTTTTTTTCCAGCAAAACAGTGTTTTGGACAGCCAAAATGTGCTTTTCCCGGCCAAAACTTGCGTTTAGCAGTGAAAACGTCGTGTTTCGAGCAAAAGAAAATTCTCAGCAAATTTCCAATTTTGTCAGCAAAAAACAGCTTTTTTGACCAAAAAGCACCTTTACTCAGTGAAAACCGAATTTTTTTTCGCCAAAAAGTCGTGTTTTTATCTCAAGAGGTATTTTCATGAGCAAAAAGTGGGGGTTTCAGCCAACAGGTGACGGCGTAAGCGAAAAACCTGGTTTTGAGAGCCAAAATGGCCATTTTTCAGTTTTTTGGGCTAAAAAGCTTTTTTTTCCAGCAAAACAGTGTTTTGGACAGCCAAAATGTGCTTTTCCCGGCCAAAACTTGCGTTTAGCAGTGAAAACGTCGTGTTTCGAGCAAAAGAAAATTCTCAGCAAATTTCCAATTTTGTCAGCAAAAAACAGCTTTTTTGACCAAAAAGCACCTTTACTCAGTGAAAACCGAATTTTTTTTCGCCAAAAAGTCGTGTTTTTATCTCAAGAGGTATTTTCATGAGCAAAAAGTGGGGGTTTCAGCCAACAGGTGACGGCGTAAGCGAAAAACCTGGTTTTGAGAGCCAAAATGGCCATTTTTCAGTTTTTTGGGCTAAAAAGCTTTTTTTTCCAGCAAAACAGTGTTTTGGACAGCCAAAATGTGCTTTTCCCGGCCAAAACTTGCGTTTAGCAGTGAAAACGTCGTGTTTCGAGCAAAAGAAAATTCTCAGCAAATTTCCAATTTTGTCAGCAAAAAACAGCTTTTTTGACCAAAAAGCACCTTTACTCAGTGAAAACCGAATTTTTTTTCGCCAAAAAGTCGTGTTTTTATCTCAAGAGGTATTTTCATGAGCAAAAAGTGGGGGTTTCAGCCAACAGGTGACGGCGTAAGCGAAAAACCTGGTTTTGAGAGCCAAAATGGCCATTTTTCAGTTTTTTGGGCTAAAAAGCTTTTTTTTCCAGCAAAACAGTGTTTTGGACAGCCAAAATGTGCTTTTCCCGGCCAAAACTTGCGTTTAGCAGTGAAAACGTCGTGTTTTGAGCAAAAGAAAATTCTCAGCAAATTTCCAATTTTGTCAGCAAAAAACAGCTTTTTTGACCAAAAAGCACCTTTACTCAGTGAAAACCGATTTTTTTTTCGCCAAAAAGTCGTGTTTTTATCTCAAGAGGTATTTTCATGAGCAAAAAGTGGGGGTTTCAGCCAACAGGTGACGGCGTAAGCGAAAAACCTGGTTTTGAGAGCCAAAATGGCCATTTTTCAGTTTTTTGGGCTAAAAAGCTTTTTTTTCCAGCAAAACAGTGTTTTGGACAGCCAAAATGTGCTTTTCCCGGCCAAAACTTGCGTTTAGCAGTGAAAACGTCGTGTTTCGAGCAAAAGAAAATTCTCAGCAAATTTCCAATTTTGTCAGCAAAAAACAGCTTTTTTGACCAAAAAGCACCTTTACTCAGTGAAAACCGAATTTTTTTTCGCCAAAAAGTCGTGTTTTTATCTCAAGAGGTATTTTCATGAGCAAAAAGTGGGGGTTTCAGCCAACAGGTGACGGCGTAAGCGAAAAACCTGGTTTTGAGAGCCAAAATGGCCATTTTTCAGTTTTTTGGGCTAAAAAGCTTTTTTTTCCAGCAAAACAGTGTTTTGGACAGCCAAAATGTGCTTTTCCCGGCCAAAACTTGCGTTTAGCAGTGAAAACGTCGTGTTTCGAGCAAAAGAAAATTCTCAGCAAATTTCCAATTTTGTCAGCAAAAAACAGCTTTTTTGACCAAAAAGCACCTTTACTCAGTGAAAACCGAATTTTTTTTCGCCAAAAAGTCGTGTTTTTATCTCAAGAGGTATTTTCATGAGCAAAAAGTGGGGGTTTCAGCCAACAGGTGACGGCGTAAGCGAAAAACCTGGTTTTGAGAGCCAAAATGGCCATTTTTCAGTTTTTTGGGCTAAAAAGCTTTTTTTTCCAGCAAAACAGTGTTTTGGACAGCCAAAATGTGCTTTTCCCGGCCAAAACTTGCGTTTAGCAGTGAAAACGTCGTGTTTCGAGCAAAAGAAAATTCTCAGCAAATTTCCAATTTTGTCAGCAAAAAACAGCTTTTTTGACCAAAAAGCACCTTTACTCAGTGAAAACCGAATTTTTTTTCGCCAAAAAGTCGTGTTTTTATCTCAAGAGGTATTTTCATGAGCAAAAAGTGGGGGTTTCAGCCAACAGGTGACGGCGTAAGCGAAAAACCTGGTTTTGAGAGCCAAAATGGCCATTTTTCAGTTTTTTGGGCTAAAAAGCTTTTTTTTCCAGCAAAACAGTGTTTTGGACAGCCAAAATGTGCTTTTCCCGGCCAAAACTTGCGTTTAGCAGTGAAAACGTCGTGTTTCGAGCAAAAGAAAATTCTCAGCAAATTTCCAATTTTGTCAGCAAAAAACAGCTTTTTTGACCAAAAAGCACCTTTACTCAGTGAAAACCGAATTTTTTTTCGCCAAAAAGTCGTGTTTTTATCTCAAGAGGTATTTTCATGAGCAAAAAGTGGGGGTTTCAGCCAACAGGTGACGGCGTAAGCGAAAAACCTGGTTTTGAGAGCCAAAATGGCCATTTTTCAGTTTTTTGGGCTAAAAAGCTTTTTTTTCCAGCAAAACAGTGTTTTGGACAGCCAAAATGTGCTTTTCCCGGCCAAAACTTGCGTTTAGCAGTGAAAACGTCGTGTTTCGAGCAAAAGAAAATTCTCAGCAAATTTCCAATTTTGTCAGCAAAAAACAGCTTTTTGACCAAAAAGCACCTTTACTCAGTGAAAACCGAATTTTTTTTCGCCAAAAAGTCGTGTTTTTATCTCAAGAGGTATTTTCATGAGCAAAAAGTGGGGGTTTCAGCCAACAGGTGACGGCGTAAGCGAAAAACCTGGTTTTGAGAGCCAAAATGGCCATTTTTCAGTTTTTTGGGCTAAAAAGCTTTTTTTTCCAGCAAAACAGTGTTTTGGACAGCCAAAATGTGCTTTTCCCGGCCAAAACTTGCGTTTAGCAGTGAAAACGTCGTGTTTCGAGCAAAAGAAAATTCTCAGCAAATTTCCAATTTTGTCAGCAAAAAACAGCTTTTTTGACCAAAAAGCACCTTTACTCAGTGAAAACCGAATTTTTTTTCGCCAAAAAGTCGTGTTTTTATCTCAAGAGGTATTTTCATGAGCAAAAAGTGGGGGTTTCAGCCAACAGGTGACGGCGTAAGCGAAAAACCTGGTTTTGAGAGCCAAAATGGCCATTTTTCAGTTTTTTGGGCTAAAAAGCTTTTTTTTCCAGCAAAACAGTGTTTTGGACAGCCAAAATGTGCTTTTCCCGGCCAAAACTTGCGTTTAGCAGTGAAAACGTCGTGTTTCGAGCAAAAGAAAATTCTCAGCAAATTTCCAATTTTGTCAGCAAAAAACAGCTTTTTTGACCAAAAAGCACCTTTACTCAGTGAAAACCGAATTTTTTTTCGCCAAAAAGTCGTGTTTTTATCTCAAGAGGTATTTTCATGAGCAAAAAGTGGGGGTTTCAGCCAACAGGTGACGGCGTAAGCGAAAAACCTGGTTTTGAGAGCCAAAATGGCCATTTTTCAGTTTTTTGGGCTAAAAAGCTTTTTTTTCCAGCAAAACAGTGTTTTGGACAGCCAAAATGTGCTTTTCCCGGCCAAAACTTGCGTTTAGCAGTGAAAACGTCGTGTTTCGAGCAAAAGAAAATTCTCAGCAAATTTCCAATTTTGTCAGCAAAAAACAGCTTTTTTGACCAAAAAGCACCTTTACTCAGTGAAAACCGAATTTTTTTTCGCCAAAAAGTCGTGTTTTTATCTCAAGAGGTATTTTCATGAGCAAAAAGTGGGGGTTTCAGCCAACAGGTGACGGCGTAAGCGAAAAACCTGGTTTTGAGAGCCAAAATGGCCATTTTTCAGTTTTTTGGGCTAAAAAGCTTTTTTTTCCAGCAAAACAGTGTTTTGGACAGCCAAAATGTGCTTTTCCCGGCCAAAACTTGCGTTTAGCAGTGAAAACGTCGTGTTTCGAGCAAAAGAAAATTCTCAGCAAATTTCCAATTTTGTCAGCAAAAAACAGCTTTTTTGACCAAAAAGCACCTTTACTCAGTGAAAACCGAATTTTTTTTCGCCAAAAAGTCGTGTTTTTATCTCAAGAGGTATTTTCATGAGCAAAAAGTGGGGGTTTCAGCCAACAGGTGACGGCGTAAGCGAAAAACCTGGTTTTGAGAGCCAAAATGGCCATTTTTCAGTTTTTTGGGCTAAAAAGCTTTTTTTTCCAGCAAAACAGTGTTTTGGACAGCCAAAATGTGCTTTTCCCGGCCAAAACTTGCGTTTAGCAGTGAAAACGTCGTGTTTCGAGCAAAAGAAAATTCTCAGCAAATTTCCAATTTTGTCAGCAAAAAACAGCTTTTTTGACCAAAAAGCACCTTTACTCAGTGAAAACCGAATTTTTTTTCGCCAAAAAGTCGTGTTTTTATCTCAAGAGGTATTTTCATGAGCAAAAAGTGGGGGTTTCAGCCAACAGGTGACGGCGTAAGCGAAAAACCTGGTTTTGAGAGCCAAAATGGCCATTTTTCAGTTTTTTGGGCTAAAAAGCTTTTTTTTCCAGCAAAACAGTGTTTTGGACAGCCAAAATGTGCTTTTCCCGGCCAAAACTTGCGTTTAGCAGTGAAAACGTCGTGTTTCGAGCAAAAGAAAATTCTCAGCAAATTTCCAATTTTGTCAGCAAAAAACAGCTTTTTTGACCAAAAAGCACCTTTACTCAGTGAAAACCGAATTTTTTTTCGCCAAAAAGTCGTGTTTTTATCTCAAGAGGTATTTTCATGAGCAAAAAGTGGGGGTTTCAGCCAACAGGTGACGGCGTAAGCGAAAAACCTGGTTTTGAGAGCCAAAATGGCCATTTTTCAGTTTTTTGGGCTAAAAAGCTTTTTTTTCCAGCAAAACAGTGTTTTGGACAGCCAAAATGTGCTTTTCCCGGCCAAAACTTGCGTTTAGCAGTGAAAACGTCGTGTTTCGAGCAAAAGAAAATTCTCAGCAAATTTCCAATTTTGTCAGCAAAAAACAGCTTTTTTGACCAAAAAGCACCTTTACTCAGTGAAAACCGAATTTTTTTTCGCCAAAAAGTCGTGTTTTTATCTCAAGAGGTATTTTCATGAGCAAAAAGTGGGGGTTTCAGCCAACAGGTGACGGCGTAAGCGAAAAACCTGGTTTTGAGAGCCAAAATGGCCATTTTTCAGTTTTTTGGGCTAAAAAGCTTTTTTTTCCAGCAAAACAGTGTTTTGGACAGCCAAAATGTGCTTTTCCCGGCCAAAACTTGCGTTTAGCAGTGAAAACGTCGTGTTTCGAGCAAAAGAAAATTCTCAGCAAATTTCCAATTTTGTCAGCAAAAAACAGCTTTTTTGACCAAAAAGCACCTTTACTCAGTGAAAACCGAATTTTTTTTCGCCAAAAAGTCGTGTTTTTATCTCAAGAGGTATTTTCATGAGCAAAAAGTGGGGGTTTCAGCCAACAGGTGACGGCGTAAGCGAAAAACCTGGTTTTGAGAGCCAAAATGGCCATTTTTCAGTTTTTTGGGCTAAAAAGCTTTTTTTTCCCAGCAAAACAGTGTTTTGGACAGCCAAAATGTGCTTTTCCCGGCCAAAACTTGCGTTTACCAGTGAAAACGTCGTGTTTCGAGCAAAAGAAAATTCTCAGCAAATTTCCAATTTTGTCAGCAAAAAACAGCTTTTTTGACCAAAAAGCACCTTTACTCAGTGAAAACCGAATTTTTTTTCGCCAAAAAGTCGTGTTTTTATCTCAAGAGGTATTTTCATGAGCAAAAAGTGGGGGTTTCAGCCAACAGGTGACGGCGTAAGCGAAAAACCTGGTTTTGAGAGCCAAAATGGCCATTTTTCAGTTTTTTGGGCTAAAAAGCTTTTTTTTCCAGCAAAACAGTGTTTTGGACAGCCAAAATGTGCTTTTCCCGGCCAAAACTTGCGTTTAGCAGTGAAAACGTCGTGTTTCGAGCAAAAGAAAATTCTCAGCAAATTTCCAATTTTGTCAGCAAAAAACAGCTTTTTTGACCAAAAAGCACCTTTACTCAGTGAAAACCGAATTTTTTTTCGCCAAAAAGTCGTGTTTTTATCTCAAGAGGTATTTTCATGAGCAAAAAGTGGGGGTTTCAGCCAACAGGTGACGGCGTAAGCGAAAAACCTGGTTTTGAGAGCCAAAATGGCCATTTTTCAGTTTTTTGGGCTAAAAAGCTTTTTTTTCCAGCAAAACAGTGTTTTGGACAGCCAAAATGTGCTTTTCCCGGCCAAAACTTGCGTTTAGCAGTGAAAACGTCGTGTTTCGAGCAAAAGAAAATTCTCAGCAAATTTCCAATTTTGTCAGCAAAAAACAGCTTTTTTGACCAAAAAGCACCTTTACTCAGTGAAAACCGAATTTTTTTTCGCCAAAAAGTCGTGTTTTTATCTCAAGAGGTATTTTCATGAGCAAAAAGTGGGGGTTTCAGCCAACAGGTGACGGCGTAAGCGAAAAACCTGGTTTTGAGAGCCAAAATGGCCATTTTTCAGTTTTTTGGGCTAAAAAGCTTTTTTTTTCCAGCAAAACAGTGTTTTGGACAGCCAAAATGTGCTTTTCCCGGCCAAAACTTGCGTTTAGCAGTGAAAACGTCGTGTTTCGAGCAAAAGAAAATTCTCAGCAAATTTCCAATTTTGTCAGCAAAAAACAGCTTTTTTGACCAAAAAGCACCTTTACTCAGTGAAAACCGAATTTTTTTTCGCCAAAAAGTCGTGTTTTTATCTCAAGAGGTATTTTCATGAGCAAAAAGTGGGGGTTTCAGCCAACAGGTGACGGCGTAAGCGAAAAACCTGGTTTTGAGAGCCAAAATGGCCATTTTTCAGTTTTTTGGGCTAAAAAGCTTTTTTTTCCAGCAAAACAGTGTTTTGGACAGCCAAAATGTGCTTTTCCCGGCCAAAACTTGCGTTTAATAGTGAAAACGTCGTGTTTCGAGCAAAAGAAAATTCTCAGCAAATTTCCAATTTTGTCAGCAAAAAACAGCTTTTTTGACCAAAAAGCACCTTTACTCAGTGAAAACCGAATTTTTTTTCGCCAAAAAGTCGTGTTTTTATCTCAAGAGGTATTTTCATGAGCAAAAAGTGGGGGTTTCAGCCAACAGGTGACGGCGTAAGCGAAAAACCTGGTTTTGAGAGCCAAAATGGCCATTTTTCAGTTTTTTGGGCTAAAAAGCTTTTTTTTCCAGCAAAACAGTGTTTTGGACAGCCAAAATGTGCTTTTCCCGGCCAAAACTTGCGTTTAGCAGTGAAAACGTCGTGTTTCGAGCAAAAGAAAATTCTCAGCAAATTTCCAATTTTGTCAGCAAAAAACAGCTTTTTTGACCAAAAAGCACCTTTACTCAGTGAAAACCGAATTTTTTTTCGCCAAAAAGTCGTGTTTTTATCTCAAGAGGTATTTTCATGAGCAAAAAGTGGGGGTTTCAGCCAACAGGTGACGGCGTAAGCGAAAAACCTGGTTTTGAGAGCCAAAATGGCCATTTTTCAGTTTTTTGGGCTAAAAAGCTTTTTTTTCCAGCAAAACAGTGTTTTGGACAGCCAAAATGTGCTTTTCCCGGCCAAAACTTGCGTTTAATAGTGAAAACGTCGTGTTTCGAGCAAAAGAAAATTCTCAGCAAATTTCCAATTTTGTCAGCAAAAAACAGCTTTTTTGACCAAAAAGCACCTTTACTCAGTGAAAACCGAATTTTTTTTCGCCAAAAAGTCGTGTTTTTATCTCAAGAGGTATTTTCATGAGCAAAAAGTGGGGGTTTCAGCCAACAGGTGACGGCGTAAGCGAAAAACCTGGTTTTGAGAGCCAAAATGGCCATTTTTCAGTTTTTTGGGCTAAAAAGCTTTTTTTTCCAGCAAAACAGTGTTTTGGACAGCCAAAATGTGCTTTTCCCGGCCAAAACTTGCGTTTAGCAGTGAAAACGTCGTGTTTCGAGCAAAAGAAAATTCTCAGCAAATCTCCAATTTTGTCAGCAAAAAACAGCTTTTTTGACCAAAAAGCACCTTTACTCAGTGAAAACCGAATTTTTTTTCGCCAAAAAGTCGTGTTTTTATCTCAAGAGGTATTTTCATGAGCAAAAAGTGGGGGTTTCAGCCAACAGGTGACGGCGTAAGCGAAAAACCTGGTTTTGAGAGCCAAAATGGCCATTTTTCAGTTTTTTGGGCTAAAAAGCTTTTTTTTCCAGCAAAACAGTGTTTTGGACAGCCAAAATGTGCTTTTCCCGGCCAAAACTTGCGTTTAGCAGTGAAAACGTCGTGTTTCGAGCAAAAGAAAATTCTCAGCAAATTTCCAATTTTGTCAGCAAAAAACAGCATTTTTGACCAAAAAGCACCTTTACTCAGTGAAAACCGAATTTTTTTTCGCCAAAAAGTCGTGTTTTTATCTCAAGAGGTATTTTCATGAGCAAAAAGTGGGGGTTTCAGCCAACAGGTGACGGCGTAAGCGAAAAACCTGGTTTTGAGAGCCAAAATGGCCATTTTTCAGTTTTTTGGGCTAAAAAGCTTTTTTTTCCAGCAAAACAGTGTTTTGGACAGCCAAAATGTGCTTTTCCCGGCCAAAACTTGCGTTTAGCAGTGAAAACGTCGTGTTTCGAGCAAAAGAAAATTCTCAGCAAATTTCCAATTTTGTCAGCAAAAAACAGCTTTTTTGACCAAAAAGCACCTTTACTCAGTGAAAACCGAATTTTTTTTCGCCAAAAAGTCGTGTTTTTATCTCAAGAGGTATTTTCATGAGCAAAAAGTGGGGGTTTCAGCCAACAGGTGACGGCGTAAGCGAAAAACCTGGTTTTGAGAGCCAAAATGGCCATTTTTCAGTTTTTTGGGCTAAAAAGCTTTTTTTTCCAGCAAAACAGTGTTTTGAACAGCCAAAATGTGCTTTTCCCGGCCAAAACTTGCGTTTAGCAGTGAAAACGTCGTGTTTCGAGCAAAAGAAAATTCTCAGCAAATTTCCAATTTTGTCAGCAAAAAACAGCTTTTTTGACCAAAAAGCACCTTTACTCAGTGAAAAGCGAATTTTTTTTCGCCAAAAAGTCGTGTTTTTATCTCAAGAGGTATTTTCATGAGCAAAAAGTGGGGGTTTCAGCCAACAGGTGACGGCGTAAGCGAAAAACCTGGTTTTGAGAGCCAAAATGGCCATTTTTCAGTTTTTTGGGCTAAAAAGCTTTTTTTTCCAGCAAAACAGTGTTTTGGACAGCCAAAATGTGCTTTTCCCGGCCAAAACTTGCGTTTAGCAGTGAAAACGTCGTGTTTCGAGCAAAAGAAAATTCTCAGCAAATTTCCAATTTTGTCAGCAAAAAACAGCTTTTTTGACCAAAAAGCACCTTTACTCAGTGAAAACCGAATTTTTTTCGCCAAAAAGTCGTGTTTTTATCTCAAGAGGTATTTTCATGAGCAAAAAGTGGGGGTTTCAGCCAACAGGTGACGGCGTAAGCGAAAAACCTGGTTTTGAGAGCCAAAATGGCCATTTTTCAGTTTTTTGGGCTAAAAAGCTTTTTTTTCCAGCAAAACAGTGTTTTGGACAGCCAAAATGTGCTTTTCCCGGCCAAAACTTGCGTTTAGCAGTGAAAACGTCGTGTTTCGAGCAAAAGAAAATTCTCAGCAAATTTCCAATTTTGTCAGCAAAAAACAGCTTTTTTGACCAAAAAGCACCTTTACTCAGTGAAAACCGAATTTTTTTTCGCCAAAAAGTCGTGTTTTTATCTCAAGAGGTATTTTCATGAGCAAAAAGTGGGGGTTTCAGCCAACAGGTGACGGCGTAAGCGAAAAACCTGGTTTTGAGAGCCAAAATGGCCATTTTTCAGTTTTTTGGGCTAAAAAGCTTTTTTTTCCAGCAAAACAGTGTTTTGGACAGCCAAAATGTGCTTTTCCCGGCCAAAACTTGCGTTTAGCAGTGAAAACGTCGTGTTTCGAGCAAAAGAAAATTCTCAGCAAATTTCCAATTTTGTCAGCAAAAAACAGCTTTTTTGACCAAAAAGCACCTTTACTCAGTGAAAACCGAATTTTTTTTCGCCAAAAAGTCGTGTTTTTATCTCAAGAGGTATTTTCATGAGCAAAAAGTGGGGGTTTCAGCCAACAGGTGACGGCGTAAGCGAAAAACCTGGTTTTGAGAGCCAAAATGGCCATTTTTCAGTTTTTTGGGCTAAAAAGCTTTTTTTTCCAGCAAAACAGTGTTTTGGATAGCCAAAATGTGCTTTTCCCGGCCAAAACTTGCGTTTAGCAGTGAAAACGTCGTGTTTCGAGCAAAAGAAAATTCTCAGCAAATTTCCAATTTTGTCAGCAAAAAACAGCTTTTTTGACCAAAAAGCACCTTTACTCAGTGAAAACCGAATTTTTTTTCGCCAAAAAGTCGTGTTTTTATCTCAAGAGGTATTTTCATGAGCAAAAAGTGGGGGTTTCAGCCAACAGGTGACGGCGTAAGCGAAAAACCTGGTTTTGAGAGCCAAAATGGCCATTTTTCAGTTTTTTGGGCTAAAAAGCTTTTTTTTCCAGCAAAACAGTGTTTTGGACAGCCAAAATGTGCTTTTCCCGGCCAAAACTTGCGTTTAGCAGTGAAAACGTCGTGTTTCGAGCAAAAGAAAATTCTCAGCAAATTTCCAATTTTGTCAGCAAAAAACAGCTTTTTTGACCAAAAAGCACCTTTACTCAGTGAAAACCGAATTTTTTTTCGCCAAAAAGTCGTGTTTTTATCTCAAGAGGTATTTTCATGAGCAAAAAGTGGGGGTTTCAGCCAACAGGTGACGGCGTAAGCGAAAAACCTGGTTTTGAGAGCCAAAATGGCCATTTTTCAGTTTTTTGGGCTAAAAAGCTTTTTTTTCCAGCAAAACAGTGTTTTGGACAGCCAAAATGTGCTTTTCCCGGCCAAAACTTGCGTTTAGCAGTGAAAACGTCGTGTTTCGAGCAAAAGAAAATTCTCAGCAAATTTCCAATTTTGTCAGCAAAAAACAGCTTTTTTGACCAAAAAGCACCTTTACTCAGTGAAAACCGAATTTTTTTTCGCCAAAAAGTCGTGTTTTTATCTCAAGAGGTATTTTCATGAGCAAAAAGTGGGGGTTTCAGCCAACAGGTGACGGCGTAAGCGAAAAACCTGGTTTTGAGAGCCAAAATGGCCATTTTTCAGTTTTTTGGGCTAAAAAGCTTTTTTTTCCAGCAAAACAGTGTTTTGGACAGCCAAAATGTGCTTTTCCCGGCCAAAACTTGCGTTTAGCAGTGAAAACGTCGTGTTTCGAGCAAAAGAAAATTCTCAGCAAATTTCCAATTTTGTCAGCAAAAAACAGCTTTTTTGACCAAAAAGCACCTTTACTCAGTGAAAACCGAATTTTTTTTCGCCAAAAAGTCGTGTTTTTATCTCAAGAGGTATTTTCATGAGCAAAAAGTGGGGGTTTCAGCCAACAGGTGACGGCGTAAGCGAAAAACCTGGTTTTGAGAGCCAAAATGGCCATTTTTCAGTTTTTTGGGCTAAAAAGCTTTTTTTTCCAGCAAAACAGTGTTTTGGACAGCCAAAATGTGCTTTTCCCGGCCAAAACTTGCGTTTAGCAGTGAAAACGTCGTGTTTCGAGCAAAAGAAAATTCTCAGCAAATTTCCAATTTTGTCAGCAAAAAACAGCTTTTTTGACCAAAAAGCACCTTTACTCAGTGAAAACCGAATTTTTTTTCGCCAAAAAGTCGTGTTTTTATCTCAAGAGGTATTTTCATGAGCAAAAAGTGGGGGTTTCAGCCAACAGGTGACGGCGTAAGCGAAAAACCTGGTTTTGAGAGCCAAAATGGCCATTTTTCAGTTTTTTGGGCTAAAAAGCTTTTTTTTCCAGCAAAACAGTGTTTTGGACAGCCAAAATGTGCTTTTCCCGGCCAAAACTTGCGTTTAGCAGTGAAAACGTCGTGTTTCGAGCAAAAGAAAATTCTCAGCAAATTTCCAATTTTGTCAGCAAAAAACAGCTTTTTTGACCAAAAAGCACCTTTACTCAGTGAAAACCGAATTTTTTTTCGCCAAAAAGTCGTGTTTTTATCTCAAGAGGTATTTTCATGAGCAAAAAGTGGGGGTTTCAGCCAACAAGTGACGGCGTAAGCGAAAAACCTGGTTTTGAGAGCCAAAATGGCCATTTTTCAGTTTTTTGGGCTAAAAAGCTTTTTTTTCCAGCAAAACAGTGTTTTGGACAGCCAAAATGTGCTTTTCCCGGCCAAAACTTGCGTTTAGCAGTGAAAACGTCGTGTTTCGAGCAAAAAAAAATTCTCAGCAAATTTCCAATTTTGTCAGCAAAAAACAGCTTTTTTGACCAAAAAGCACCTTTACTCAGTGAAAACCGAATTTTTTTTCGCCAAAAAGTCGTGTTTTTATCTCAAGAGGTATTTTCATGAGCAAAAAGTGGGGGTTTCAGCCAACAGGTGACGGCGTAAGCGAAAAACCTGGTTTTGAGAGCCAAAATGGCCATTTTTCAGTTTTTTGGGCTAAAAAGCTTTTTTTTCCAGCAAAACAGTGTTTTGGACAGCCAAAATGTGCTTTTCCCGGCCAAAACTTGCGTTTAGCAGTGAAAACGTCGTGTTTCGAGCAAAAGAAAATTCTCAGCAAATTTCCAATTTTGTCAGCAAAAAACAGCTTTTTTGACCAAAAAGCACCTTTACTCAGTGAAAACCGAATTTTTTTTCGCCAAAAAGTCGTGTTTTTATCTCAAGAGGTATTTTCATGAGCAAAAAGTGGGGGTTTCAGCCAACAGGTGACGGCGTAAGCGAAAAACCTGGTTTTGAGAGCCAAAATGGCCATTTTTCAGTTTTTTGGGCTAAAAAGCTTTTTTTTCCAGCAAAACAGTGTTTTGGACAGCCAAAATGTGCTTTTCCCGGCCAAAACTTGCGTTTAGCAGTGAAAACGTCGTGTTTCGAGCAAAAGAAAATTCTCAGCAAATTTCCAATTTTGTCAGCAAAAAACAGCTTTTTTGACCAAAAAGCACCTTTACTCAGTGAAAAGCGAATTTTTTTTCGCCAAAAAGTCGTGTTTTTATCTCAAGAGGTATTTTCATGAGCAAAAAGTGGGGGTTTCAGCCAACAGGTGACGGCGTAAGCGAAAAACCTGGTTTTGAGAGCCAAAATGGCCATTTTTCAGTTTTTTGGGCTAAAAAGCTTTTTTTTCCAGCAAAACAGTGTTTTGGACAGCCAAAATGTGCTTTTCCCGGCCAAAACTTGCGTTTAGCAGTGAAAACGTCGTGTTTCGAGCAAAAGAAAATTCTCAGCAAATTTCCAATTTTGTCAGCAAAAAACAGCTTTTTTGACCAAAAAGCACCTTTACTCAGTGAAAACCGAATTTTTTTTCGCCAAAAAGTCGTGTTTTTATCTCAAGAGGTATTTTCATGAGCAAAAAGTGGGGGTTTCAGCCAACAAGTGACGGCGTAAGCGAAAAACCTGGTTTTGAGAGCCAAAATGGCCATTTTTCAGTTTTTTGGGCTAAAAAGCTTTTTTTTCCAGCAAAACAGTGTTTTGGACAGCCAAAATGTGCTTTTCCCGGCCAAAACTTGCGTTTAGCAGTGAAAACGTCGTGTTTCGAGCAAAAGAAAATTCTCAGCAAATTTCCAATTTTGTCAGCAAAAAACAGCTTTTTTGACCAAAAAGCACCTTTACTCAGTGAAAACCGAATTTTTTTTCGCCAAAAAGTCGTGTTTTTATCTCAAGAGGTATTTTCATGAGCAAAAAGTGGGGGTTTCAGCCAACAAGTGATGGCGTAAGCGAAAAACCTGGTTTTGAGAGCCAAAATGGCCATTTTTCAGTTTTTTGGGCTAAAAAGCTTTTTTTTCCAGCAAAACAGTGTTTTGGACAGCCAAAATGTGCTTTTCCCGGCCAAAACTTGCGTTTAGCAGTGAAAACGTCGTGTTTCGAGCAAAAGAAAATTCTCAGCAAATTTCCAATTTTGTCAGCAAAAAACAGCTTTTTTGACCAAAAAGCACCTTTACTCAGTGAAAACCGAATTTTTTTTCGCCAAAAAGTCGTGTTTTTATCTCAAGAGGTATTTTCATGAGCAAAAAGTGGGGGTTTCAGCCAACAGGTGACGGCGTAAGCGAAAAACCTGGTTTTGAGAGCCAAAATGGCCATTTTTCAGTTTTTTGGGCTAAAAAGCTTTTTTTTCCAGCAAAACAGTGTTTTGGACAGCCAAAATGTGCTTTTCCCGGCCAAAACTTGCGTTTAGCAGTGAAAACGTCGTGTTTCGAGCAAAAGAAAATTCTCAGCAAATTTCCAATTTTGTCAGCAAAAAACAGCTTTTTTGACCAAAAAGCACCTTTACTCAGTGAAAAGCGAATTTTTTTTCGCCAAAAAGTCGTGTTTTTATCTCAAGAGGTATTTTCATGAGCAAAAAGTGGGGGTTTCAGCCAACAGGTGACGGCGTAAGCGAAAAACCTGGTTTTGAGAGCCAAAATGGCCATTTTTCAGTTTTTTGGGCTAAAAAGCTTTTTTTTCCAGCAAAACAGTGTTTTGGACAGCCAAAATGTGCTTTTCCCGGCCAAAACTTGCGTTTAGCAGTGAAAACGTCGTGTTTCGAGCAAAAGAAAATTCTCAGCAAATTTCCAATTTTGTCAGCAAAAAACAGCTTTTTTGACCAAAAAGCACCTTTACTCAGTGAAAACCGAATTTTTTTTCGCCAAAAAGTCGTGTTTTTATCTCAAGAGGTATTTTCATGAGCAAAAAGTGGGGGTTTCAGCCAACAGGTGACGGCGTAAGCGGAAAACCTGGTTTTGAGAGCCAAAATGGCCATTTTTCAGTTTTTTGGGCTAAAAAGCTTTTTTTTCCAGCAAAACAGTGTTTTGGACAGCCAAAATGTGCTTTTCCCGGCCAAAACTTGCGTTTAGCAGTGAAAACGTCGTGTTTCGAGCAAAAGAAAATTCTCAGCAAATTTCCAATTTTGTCAGCAAAAAACAGCTTTTTTGACCAAAAAGCACCTTTACTCAGTGAAAAGCGAATTTTTTTTCGCCAAAAAGTCGTGTTTTTATCTCAAGAGGTATTTTCATGAGCAAAAAGTGGGGGTTTCAGCCAACAGGTGACGGCGTAAGCGAAAAACCTGGTTTTGAGAGCCAAAATGGCCATTTTTCAGTTTTTTGGGCTAAAAAGCTTTTTTTTCCAGCAAAACAGTGTTTTGGACAGCCAAAATGTGCTTTTCCCGGCCAAAACTTGCGTTTAGCAGTGAAAACGTCGTGTTTCGAGCAAAAGAAAATTCTCAGCAAATTTCCAATTTTGTCAGCAAAAAACAGCTTTTTTGACCAAAAAGCACCTTTACTCAGTGAAAACCGAATTTTTTTTCGCCAAAAAGTCGTGTTTTTATCTCAAGAGGTATTTTCATGAGCAAAAAGTGGGGGTTTCAGCCAACAGGTGACGGCGTAAGCGGAAAACCTGGTTTTGAGAGCCAAAATGGCCATTTTTCAGTTTTTTGGGCTAAAAAGCTTTTTTTTCCAGCAAAACAGTGTTTTGGACAGCCAAAATGTGCTTTTCCCGGCCAAAACTTGCGTTTAGCAGTGAAAACGTCGTGTTTCGAGCAAAAGAAAATTCTCAGCAAATTTCCAATTTTGTCAGCAAAAAACAGCTTTTTTGACCAAAAAGCACCTTTACTCAGTGAAAACCGAATTTTTTTTCGCCAAAAAGTCGTGTTTTTATCTCAAGAGGTATTTTCATGAGCAAAAAGTGGGGGTTTCAGCCAACAGGTGACGGCGTAAGCGGAAAACCTGGTTTTGAGAGCCAAAATGGCCATTTTTCAGTTTTTTGGGCTAAAAAGCTTTTTTTTCCAGCAAAACAGTGTTTTGGACAGCCAAAATGTGCTTTTCCCGGCCAAAACTTGCGTTTAGCAGTGAAAACGTCGTGTTTCGAGCAAAAGAAAATTCTCAGCAAATTTCCAATTTTGTCAGCAAAAAACAGCTTTTTTGACCAAAAAGCACCTTTACTCAGTGAAAACCGAATTTTTTTTCGCCAAAAAGTCGTGTTTTTATCTCAAGAGGTATTTTCATGAGCAAAAAGTGGGGGTTTCAGCCAACAGGTGACGGCGTAAGCGGAAAACCTGGTTTTGAGAGCCAAAATGGCCATTTTTCAGTTTTTTGGGCTAAAAAGCTTTTTTTTCCAGCAAAACAGTGTTTTGGACAGCCAAAATGTGCTTTTCCCGGCCAAAACTTGCGTTTACCAGTGAAAACGTCGTGTTTCGAGCAAAAGAAAATTCTCAGCAAATTTCCAATTTTGTCAGCAAAAAACAGCTTTTTTGACCAAAAAGCACCTTTACTCAGTGAAAACCGAATTTTTTTTCGCCAAAAAGTCGTGTTTTTATCTCAAGAGGTATTTTCATGAGCAAAAAGTGGGGGTTTCAGCCAACAGGTGACGGCGTAAGCGAAAAACCTGGTTTTGAGAGCCAAAATGGCCATTTTTCAGTTTTTTGGGCTAAAAAGCTTTTTTTTCCAGCAAAACAGTGTTTTGGACAGCCAAAATGTGCTTTTCCCGGCCAAAACTTGCGTTTAGCAGTGAAAACGTCGTGTTTCGAGCAAAAGAAAATTCTCAGCAAATTTCCAATTTTGTCAGCAAAAAACAGCTTTTTTGACCAAAAAGCACCTTTACTCAGTGAAAACCGAATTTTTTTTCGCCAAAAAGTCGTGTTTTTATCTCAAGAGGTATTTTCATGAGCAAAAAGTGGGGGTTTCAGCCAACAGGTGACGGCGTAAGCGAAAAACCTGGTTTTGAGAGCCAAAATGGCCATTTTTCAGTTTTTTGGGCTAAAAAGCTTTTTTTTCCAGCAAAACAGTGTTTTGGACAGCCAAAATGTGCTTTTCCCGGCCAAAACTTGCGTTTAGCAGTGAAAACGTCGTGTTTCGAGCAAAAGAAAATTCTCAGCAAATTTCCAATTTTGTCAGCAAAAAACAGCTTTTTTGACCAAAAAGCACCTTTACTCAGTGAAAACCGAATTTTTTTTCGCCAAAAAGTCGTGTTTTTATCTCAAGAGGTATTTTCATGAGCAAAAAGTGGGGGTTTCAGCCAACAGGTGACGGCGTAAGCGAAAAACCTGGTTTTGAGAGCCAAAATGGCCATTTTTCAGTTTTTTGGGCTAAAAAGCTTTTTTTTCCAGCAAAACAGTGTTTTGGACAGCCAAAATGTGCTTTTCCCGGCCAAAACTTGCGTTTAGCAGTGAAAACGTCGTGTTTCGAGCAAAAGAAAATTCTCAGCAAATTTCCAATTTTGTCAGCAAAAAACAGCTTTTTTGACCAAAAAGCACCTTTACTCAGTGAAAACCGAATTTTTTTTCGCCAAAAAGTCGTGTTTTTATCTCAAGAGGTATTTTCATGAGCAAAAAGTGGGGGTTTCAGCCAACAGGTGACGGCGTAAGCGAAAAACCTGGTTTTGAGAGCCAAAATGGCCATTTTTCAGTTTTTTGGGCTAAAAAGCTTTTTTTTCCAGCAAAACAGTGTTTTGGACAGCCAAAATGTGCTTTTCCCGGCCAAAACTTGCGTTTAGCAGTGAAAACGTCGTGTTTCGAGCAAAAGAAAATTCTCAGCAAATTTCCAATTTTGTCAGCAAAAAACAGCTTTTTTGACCAAAAAGCACCTTTACTCAGTGAAAACCGAATTTTTTTTCGCCAAAAAGTCGTGTTTTTATCTCAAGAGGTATTTTCATGAGCAAAAAGTGGGGGTTTCAGCCAACAGGTGACGGCGTAAGCGAAAAACCTGGTTTTGAGAGCCAAAATGGCCATTTTTCAGTTTTTTGGGCTAAAAAGCTTTTTTTTCCAGCAAAACAGTGTTTTGGACAGCCAAAATGTGCTTTTCCCGGCCAAAACTTGCGTTTAGCAGTGAAAACGTCGTGTTTCGAGCAAAAGAAAATTCTCAGCAAATTTCCAATTTTGTCAGCAAAAAACAGCTTTTTTGACCAAAAAGCACCTTTACTCAGTGAAAACCGAATTTTTTTTCGCCAAAAAGTCGTGTTTTTATCTCAAGAGGTATTTTCATGAGCAAAAAGTGGGGGTTTCAGCCAACAGGTGACGGCGTAAGCGAAAAACCTGGTTTTGAGAGCCAAAATGGCCATTTTTCAGTTTTTTGGGCTAAAAAGCTTTTTTTTCCAGCAAAACAGTGTTTTGGACAGCCAAAATGTGCTTTTCCCGGCCAAAACTTGCGTTTAGCAGTGAAAACGTCGTGTTTCGAGCAAAAGAAAATTCTCAGCAAATTTCCAATTTTGTCAGCAAAAAACAGCTTTTTTGACCAAAAAGCACCTTTACTCAGTGAAAACCGAATTTTTTTTCGCCAAAAAGTCGTGTTTTTATCTCAAGAGGTATTTTCATGAGCAAAAAGTGGGGGTTTCAGCCAACAGGTGACGGCGTAAGCGAAAAACCTGGTTTTGAGAGCCAAAATGGCCATTTTTCAGTTTTTTGGGCTAAAAAGCTTTTTTTTCCAGCAAAACAGTGTTTTGGACAGCCAAAATGTGCTTTTCCCGGCCAAAACTTGCGTTTAGCAGTGAAAACGTCGTGTTTCGAGCAAAAGAAAATTCTCAGCAAATTTCCAATTTTGTCAGCAAAAAACAGCTTTTTTGACCAAAAAGCACCTTTACTCAGTGAAAACCGAATTTTTTTTCGCCAAAAAGTCGTGTTTTTATCTCAAGAGGTATTTTCATGAGCAAAAAGTGGGGGTTTCAGCCAACAGGTGACGGCGTAAGCGAAAAACCTGGTTTTGAGAGCCAAAATGGCCATTTTTCAGTTTTTTGGGCTAAAAAGCTTTTTTTTCCAGCAAAACAGTGTTTTGGACAGCCAAAATGTGCTTTTCCCGGCCAAAACTTGCGTTTAGCAGTGAAAACGTCGTGTTTCGAGCAAAAGAAAATTCTCAGCAAATTTCCAATTTTGTCAGCAAAAAACAGCTTTTTTGACCAAAAAGCACCTTTACTCAGTGAAAACCGAATTTTTTTTCGCCAAAAAGTCGTGTTTTTATCTCAAGAGGTATTTTCATGAGCAAAAAGTGGGGGTTTCAGCCAACAGGTGACGGCGTAAGCGAAAAACCTGGTTTTGAGAGCCAAAATGGCCATTTTTCAGTTTTTTGGGCTAAAAAGCTTTTTTTTCCAGCAAAACAGTGTTTTGGACAGCCAAAATGTGCTTTTCCCGGCCAAAACTTGCGTTTAGCAGTGAAAACGTCGTGTTTCGAGCAAAAGAAAATTCTCAGCAAATTTCCAATTTTGTCAGCAAAAAACAGCTTTTTTGACCAAAAAGCACCTTTACTCAGTGAAAACCGAATTTTTTTTCGCCAAAAAGTCGTGTTTTTATCTCAAGAGGTATTTTCATGAGCAAAAAGTGGGGGTTTCAGCCAACAGGTGACGGCGTAAGCGAAAAACCTGGTTTTGAGAGCCAAAATGGCCATTTTTCAGTTTTTTGGGCTAAAAAGCTTTTTTTTCCAGCAAAACAGTGTTTTGGACAGCCAAAATGTGCTTTTCCCGGCCAAAACTTGCGTTTAGCAGTGAAAACGTCGTGTTTCGAGCAAAAGAAAATTCTCAGCAAATTTCCAATTTTGTCAGCAAAAAACAGCTTTTTTGACCAAAAAGCACCTTTACTCAGTGAAAACCGAATTTTTTTTCGCCAAAAAGTCGTGTTTTTATCTCAAGAGGTATTTTCATGAGCAAAAAGTGGGGGTTTCAGCCAACAGGTGACGGCGTAAGCGAAAAACCTGGTTTTGAGAGCCAAAATGGCCATTTTTCAGTTTTTTGGGCTAAAAAGCTTTTTTTTCCAGCAAAACAGTGTTTTGGACAGCCAAAATGTGCTTTTCCCGGCCAAAACTTGCGTTTAGCAGTGAAAACGTCGTGTTTCGAGCAAAAGAAAATTCTCAGCAAATTTCCAATTTTGTCAGCAAAAAACAGCTTTTTTGACCAAAAAGCACCTTTACTCAGTGAAAACCGAATTTTTTTCGCCAAAAAGTCGTGTTTTTATCTCAAGAGGTATTTTCATGAGCAAAAAGTGGGGGTTTCAGCCAACAGGTGACGGCGTAAGCGAAAAACCTGGTTTTGAGAGCCAAAATGGCCATTTTTCAGTTTTTTGGGCTAAAAAGCTTTTTTTTCCAGCAAAACAGTGTTTTGGACAGCCAAAATGTGCTTTTCCCGGCCAAAACTTGCGTTTAGCAGTGAAAACGTCGTGTTTCGAGCAAAAGAAAATTCTCAGCAAATTTCCAATTTTGTCAGCAAAAAACAGCTTTTTTGACCAAAAAGCACCTTTACTCAGTGAAAACCGAATTTTTTTTCGCCAAAAAGTCGTGTTTTTATCTCAAGAGGTATTTTCATGAGCAAAAAGTGGGGGTTTCAGCCAACAGGTGACGGCGTAAGCGAAAAACCTGGTTTTGAGAGCCAAAATGGCCATTTTTCAGTTTTTTGGGCTAAAAAGCTTTTTTTTCCAGCAAAACAGTGTTTTGGACAGCCAAAATGTGCTTTTCCCGGCCAAACTTGCGTTTAGCAGTGAAAACGTCGTGTTTCGAGCAAAAGAAAATTCTCAGCAAATTTCCAATTTTGTCAGCAAAAAACAGCTTTTTTGACCAAAAAGCACCTTTACTCAGTGAAAACCGAATTTTTTTTCGCCAAAAAGTCGTGTTTTTATCTCAAGAGGTATTTTCATGAGCAAAAAGTGGGGGTTTCAGCCAACAGGTGACGGCGTAAGCGAAAAACCTGGTTTTGAGAGCCAAAATGGCCATTTTTCAGTTTTTTGGGCTAAAAAGCTTTTTTTTCCCAGCAAAACAGTGTTTTGGACAGCCAAAATGTGCTTTTCCCGGCCAAAACTTGCGTTTAGCAGTGAAAACGTCGTGTTTCGAGCAAAAGAAAATTCTCAGCAAATTTCCAATTTTGTCAGCAAAAAACAGCTTTTTTGACCAAAAAGCACCTTTACTCAGTGAAAACCGAATTTTTTTTCGCCAAAAAGTCGTGTTTTTATCTCAAGAGGTATTTTCATGAGCAAAAAGTGGGGGTTTCAGCCAACAGGTGACGGCGTAAGCGAAAAACCTGGTTTTGAGAGCCAAAATGGCCATTTTTCAGTTTTTTGGGCTAAAAAGCTTTTTTTTCCAGCAAAACAGTGTTTTGGACAGCCAAAATGTGCTTTTCCCGGCCAAAACTTGCGTTTAGCAGTGAAAACGTCGTGTTTCGAGCAAAAGAAAATTCTCAGCAAATTTCCAATTTTGTCAGCAAAAAACAGCTTTTTTGACCAAAAAGCACCTTTACTCAGTGAAAACCGAATTTTTTTCGCCAAAAAGTCGTGTTTTTATCTCAAGAGGTATTTTCATGAGCAAAAAGTGGGGGTTTCAGCCAACAGGTGACGGCGTAAGCGAAAAACCTGGTTTTGAGAGCCAAAATGGCCATTTTTCAGTTTTTTGGGCTAAAAAGCTTTTTTTTCCAGCAAAACAGTGTTTTGGACAGCCAAAATGTGCTTTTCCCGGCCAAAACTTGCGTTTAGCA